>JAXQIY010000159.1:0-10638 GCA_037041695.1 Irpex sp. PG99-01B2
CTACTTCCCGCACTCGTGGCAGTCGCGTGGTCGGATATACCATGCTTCGCATGCGTGCCCAATCCCTTCAGCAGACCAGTCACGCCGCCCATTTCCGTAAGCGCAGGCATGTTCTTAGGGTCCACAAGCGATGCAAGTTGATACGGTTTGAACTTGAAGGGCGCAGCGTCAATGTCGGCATCTAGCGTAACGTCGAGAGCGGCTGGCCGCTCGGACTCTTTGTCGTCATCCGGGTTGGCGTCGTCGCTTATCGAGTCCTTGCCTTTGTGAGACTTGGAGCGCGAAGGTGAGCGTTCACGGATGGTAGTCCCGGCGTCACTTGCTCCGTCGAAGTGTGAATGGGTAGGGGATACGGAGGGCGCCAGGGTGTTCATGGAGATAGAATGGGAGTCTGGGTCGGTCTCACTGCCGACAGAGCTAGCATTGCTGCCCTTTCGTCGATGGCCTCCTCCATGAGACGACGGATGAAGAAGTCCCAAGGACGAGAAACCGCTATTCGCGTTTGGATTATTATCGCGAAGCGCTAGAGTAGAAGGTTGAGCGAAAGAAACTGATGGTACGGAGTGAATGGAAGACGTAGGAGAAGCTGGTACATGGGTAGCATCCGAACCCCATGCAGAGCCTGTTGGGGAGCTAGGTGCATCGATAGAGGTTCGTCCCGGTCTCAGAATCGAGGTAGGGCTAAGGAGGCCGCGGTCTGACGTTGCGTTGTACGGCGGACTTGAGAGTTGGCCTGTAGCCTCCGGACTTGAAGCTGCATGATCCTCCAGATAATGTGGGGGTGACAAAGAAACGTTGGAGGACAGGTCAGAGGTGATGATAGTTGGTATTTCTGGCCTGCTGTCCACGCGCAACCTAGTGTTCAGGTGGGTGTCGGAAGCGCCGTTGTCATCATCGTGAGACATAGAGAGGCTATTAATAGGTATCGCGGAGGTCGAGATGCTGTGGTGGGGAAAACAACACAGAGAATACTGAAAAGTCAGGAGCAGGGGGGAAAGAAAGGTGCATGAAAGAGCGTGGTCAGGACGTTTTCAAGGAGCTCTCACTGGGCAAGAACGAAGAAGAGTTCCATTCGAACTGAGGCGGTGTGGGCGCTTAGAGTACGTGAACCTCCCCTTTTTGGACGAGCCTGTGGCACCCAGCCATTCGCCCTTCCCCTACAACTCTCTTATATTTCTACCAGAACCAACTCCTCCGCAGAATATCCCAGGATCTTGCACTGCAGCTGTCGTCGGTTCACTTTGAGCGCGACGATGGCAGTGGCCAAGCAGCATTTCCGTCGGCACAATATTGCAGGCGGCAAGGCCAAAAGCAGTCATAGTACAGTCCACCGCCTCCAGCCCCGAAAGCCAAGAGCATTCAGTCTAAGTACATCCGCCGGGTATGCACAGCTTGACCTACCGAGACCACATTACGGTATTATGCAAGCTCTACGCGATTTATTATCAGCCGTAGCAGTTCAGCGGTACACTGTAAATGCATGGTTATCGGCAGTTGTGTTTGCCAAGCAATCCGGACCCCCGCATTGGCCTCGCGGAACGCATAACAGTTATCGGTTGACTCAAGCATGTTTACAGGTGGTATCGGAGAGCACAGGGGAACATCATTACTGCAAACTCCGCAGGTACACGAAATATCAAATGATCTCAGTCAACCAAGATTTCAGTTTCGGTGAGTCAGTAACGAACCACTGCTCGATTAGGTTCATGTTCTTCCAGTAACTGAACTTTACTAGGTAACCGTCATGTACTTACGCACTCCAGGAGCAACCTTGTGTGTGGTACTATGTTACAGGGCGTCACATTTCGAAGAAACCCATCATCCCAGCCTCCTACACCTCTCCGGACAATTGGTATTGATTGGAAATGACGACTGTATGAACACGGTCTCCACACAAAAGCGCCTTGTCGCCTGCGATCTGACAGGTTGAGTTGCCTTCACACCTCACCTTTCCAACGCCTGCTAAACCCTTCAAATACACGCCACTCCATTCTTTTGCAGCTGCGCCACCTTCGACAACCATTGCCTCCCTTTCGGACTCTGCGGCTTTAGCTTGTTGCTTGTGACAATGTTGTTTTCTAACTTGCGGCGAACGACGCCCTCTACACGCTAGCGCTACCTACAGCACGCGAACCTAGACGCGTCTTCCCTAGGTATGACATCGAAATCCAACTATCCTGTTCCGTTCATACTTTGCCTCCCACGTCGATATCAATACATGCCTGATATGCACCGTTCTTCTAGGACCAGTCAAAGCGCTCTCAGAACCCTAGGCAGGTAGACGGGACCGAAGGTAAGGCTCATGATCAAGAATGATCACTGCGTTCTACTGAAGCGTCAAGATATCTTCTCAGGTCCGGTACTTCAGCGAGAACATCTCATGAGCGGCATGTGGACAAAACACATCTAGACAGCGCATCATGACATTCCCAGGTATGTCGAAAACGCTCGACGAGCCTATCAAACATACAAAACGTTGCTATTCAACATCGCCACGCGGATGCAATCGAATGTGTGCGCGTTAGTAGCCAGGTAAGCTCTGGTACTTAATTGAAGACGTCGTCAAATCGCTGTTATCGATCCACTCCATATTCAGGGACCTTTGAGATAGCGCTGTGAGTCAAGGCTGTGCGTTCTATAGTGGTTCGATAGAGCCGGGGAGGTACTCTGATTCCAAATGTACTATCGCAGAGTTGCTACTATCCAACTTATCAGATATGCATTACGCACGTTGGTTCGTCTACTTGTAAGTTTTAGGTTCGAAGTTAATGTTGTAAACTCACCCAAGGTTCGGAAAGTCCCGCCAACCGAGTACACAGTAGATGCCGTCAAATATTCCAACTCTCTGATAGTAAGTATCTATAACTTACGTGGGGAAACCCGAGATAGATTACGATGCTTATTCACTTCGTAGACCCTGTACGACAATTCGGCCGAGTACGAATCCATAGAAGAAGCTCTAGTGAAGGGGGCTGTGTACCCAGAACATGTGTTCGAACCCTACTTAGCTGCCCAGGTGTATCCTAGACTTTACTACAGCGGCTCTCCCTACACCCTTGGAGGTTGCATGCCTTGCAATGTCGTTGAATTCAATACCGTAGGTTCCTGATGACATATCTCTGCGCGTCTGATTAGAATCCACCCTTTGACAGCCATGAACCGACCTCTTCCACCTGTGCAAACCATATCCGTCATTGTGGGTTCAACTCCCAGCTTTCATCATGTATAGATAGGAGGCTGATCCACTATGGTCCTTTCACTGACGTCTTCGAAAGCTTCGTTCAATACAGCAGAGCCGCGTGCTCTTCCCGCATAGCCAAGGAGAACGTCAATGCATACGAACTTCTATAATAGAGGCCACTGTCCTGTACCTGTGTGAGTAACGCTCTCTTCTTCATCGACGGATCAACATAGTAGACCAGCTGATCACTTACATAACCGTATTCATCCTATTCGATTCTCAGGGCCATATACACCTGACAGACCCACTGGTTCGTCTACCTTCTCTTCGATTTACAAATCCAGTTGACCTAACCACCCAGATAACTATGCGTACCCACCGTAAGTATCTATCACTCAAATCCATAACGTAAAGCCTCTTTGCAAGATATTCAAGCCTCCATCACCATCGCAACTGACCCCGACACGCGTTGATCCTAACCTGCCCTAAAAAGCAACTTCGTGACAGCTGACGGCATACCGAATACTCCAGTCTCATTCTACTCGCATCTACTCGAGCCTGGGACGATCTACACGCTCTTTCGAACTTGCTTGGTTCCCATATCGAGGATGATCAACACCTATTCGAGAGTGGTGTGACGGCGATGACTCTGGACTTAGAAGCTCAGTATGTGCATATCCGGCAGGTGCGAAGGTCTTTGGATAGTAAATCGGAAGCCACGACGCACGCCTCGAAGCATGGTTATCGTACGAGTTTCTCCGAAAGCATGCTCTAAGGCTTGATGCTTGCACAGGTTCACGACATTGCATGGGCGTAGCAGAAGGTAATTTCGGGTATATGCTGCGTGTTGGTATACGCATACCTATGTGCGTGCTGATCGTATATTGACAGCGTCGATTTGAACGCGTGACGAGCAATACCCCAGCTCGAAAGTGTGACATACTGTGAGTAGAATTTTCGAATGTCGTGGCACTTCCCTTTCATGATTTCAAGCTTTAATCGTGGCCCTATGAGAGCATATCCATGAATATCCTCCGTCGCAGTGTCCGTCCGCAGCATTGTTCTACCCACGAGCACTGCACGGACGATAGTATCCCGACTGTGCCGTGAGTAGCCTGAGAGTATTAAGATGCACAGTATGCACTGCAAGAACGCATCTAAACGACCGCCGCGGCACAATGGTCAAACGGAACAAGTACTTCATTCGGACTTATCACGATTTAGCGCCCTCCCGGGCAAAACCACGTGGCTAGCAGGCGGCTAATGACAACTTCATGGCCCAGTGTCTCTTGCTCGCAACTTCAACGTCTTGTGGCGTTCTTGCATGAAAGTGCGGATGGGTACCGTAAGTTGATCGCGTGCCTGCTGCACAGGTTACTACAAACTCATATGGAGTCCATCTAGATCCGCTCGCTCGAATTAGGGGTCAACTTGGCTTCAATGTCTTGGGCGCCGAGAGCCAAGAACAGTGGTGACGCACCCAATGTCGTGGATTCGTACAAATCGCGGACGGTGCACATAAGAAGCACGGTAAAAAGCTTAGTTGCATTTGTGGTCCGATAGATCGCTGTTAGTATTGCAGCATCTCTTACCGGACGGCGGAAGACTGTATATAGCTGTTAGTGCTGTGAGTGTCTTCGCGTCATTGAACCCAAATACACGATTGATGGCATATTTCTTGATTCTTTTGCTGCATAGCCATAGCCAAGCTAAGACTCATGTCATGATCCACGCACCTATGATTGGTAGTACGGATAAAGCCTCCGTAAGATCTCCTGCAAGATCCAGGCTCCAAGCCCGGCTCACTACAATACATAGTCGTTTATTCCCAAAGAATATAGGAAGCTTGGCAAGCTACCAAATTAGAATCTGGTGCGAGGTCCTTAAAATCACAAGCTATGCGCCGCAAATACTCTGAATGTAGCGGTCGCAGCTTCGTGAGGGATATGCGTGCCTCCGGCGCTATTGACCAGTGTCCGAAGGCTGTGCACAGCCAACTTCGGTCCAAAAATGAGTAGGTAGGACGATAAGCCTGAGTACTGTCCTTCCAAATCAGAACATTGACGCAGGGACTAGAAGCTATTACGGTTGTCGGTGCGTTAATTTCCATCCGTAAATTCTTCATGCCACATATCTCATACTTTCCAGCACTCCGAGACTGCATTGAACTCTCTATGCTATTATGACAGTGGTGAAATTGAACACAGTACACTAGTACTCGGCTGACCCACTCACTTGGCAGGAGCTATCAGTCGCTTCTTGAACTCACGGCGGTGTCACTACCTACTAGTATGCAACGACGTATGGCCAGCGTTTAGTCGCATGTTCAAGTTGAAAGCTGTGAATGGATACTATTATGAACTGTCGGTACGCTCTGTATATCCCGGGATAGGCGGCGCTAAGGTACACTGACAGCATCATTCCGATTCTGCGACAATTCTACTGATATTGTTTGGTTCGAAGAAACGTTTTGTGAGGACCCCTCTGGAAGTAATGCCTTACATATCTGTGAGTCATTTTTGAGCCTGTCATACTCCACTGTCCTATGCAATGATTGTTATTATTAAATAACGGGCAACGAGCAGCAGCAATTTGCACGGGATGAGTGTTTGCGTAGTTGCCTGCAAGTAAGAAAACAAATAACTTGAAGTTCAATCAGTAGCGCTGAAAACTCCGCTAGATCACGTAGAGAAGCTGCATTTCATACGGTAAGCCGTGTGGATACTAGTGTATGGTTCAATTCTGAATTAATACGCCTTTTGAACGTTAGGGTGTGAGACTAGCTTTATGCCGCGATAGCCTCCCCTTGAAAGGTGATGGATCCTGTTCCATCGGACATGAAGAAGGACACGGAACATAAAGAGCCAGATTCAGATACTAATATGACGTTACAGCCGCACGATAAACTTGTGTTCACCTACTGACGACTATAGTACTCGTCAAGTGGCCTCTGAACGGCCCTTGATGCTCCAGCTGCTTATGCTCAGGTACGTACTATGCGCGATGAATTACCTCAATACGGCCGGATATTCAGGCATGTGATCGAGCACCCAAGGAGAGCGTGAGTCTTATGTGCTTCAAATGGGTTATGCAATAGTTAGGCCTCACCATAACTCGCCTGTAGGTGAACGCTACGATTGCGCAGTACTTGTTGCCGTTACATGAGAAGTATGTTGGGCGCAGCTCGAGAATACACTCAGGCTACATTACGGAACCGGTAAGCTAACTTCTATTGATGCCGTACACATATCTTAACATAGAAGACTTACTGCCACTGTCTTAGAGAGGGTCCAACTACTGCTGTGCAATTCATGCCCGGTGACCGTCCTGTCTCCCGATCACCGTATCTAACTCTCAGGGGACTGAAGGACACCCTGACCTTTGAACGTGTTTACCTCGCTAAGAGGCTATCCACGTCTCGGAGCTTCGGTCAGCATGTACATAAGCTGGAGTCACGCTGCTTTGTTGGCGGCGAGAACTTGACAGTTGATCTTTCAACTTGACGAGTAATAGGATCAGGAATACACGCACAGTGTTGACATGGGTACACGAACGTGCTGCATGTGCGTGGCTGGGACTTAGAATGGATGACGCCGGTGTGCAGGAGCGCAGCAAAGACAACGGTGATAGGATTGCCCGATGCAATGCTGCGCCAGTTTTGCGATGGTGCCAGTTATACATTTATGGCACTCTACACAGTCTTTCACAGCCTCTATAGGAATGTTGCTTGACGAAATTTGAAGGGGTAGCTGTATACAACAGGCGCGCGAAATTTCCACCATATAAGTGATTTAGTTGAACGCGTTCGGTTCCATAACGAGAGTCTCATAGTCACAGTCTATACGACATTATGGGTCGATAGTGAGTGTATTTCAAGGCCGCAAGTGAACTGGGTTGCACACTTCGAACGATGACTGGCGAATTTGGGCGAATTTTGAGCTTTCCTAATGTTGTGGCTGAAGTTAGTCGAAACTGTGGAATCTCGTTGGCCCTATCTATGATGCGGTGTATATCCGTGTGCAAACGCTTCATGAGGTGCTGCGGGGGACTTACTACTCTAGCGGACATAGGCTTGTGTCAACGGGACACTGAACACCCTGCTATGTCTATTTGGCAGCTCCTTTCCGCGGTTTCAATGCTGCCCCAATGTCCAGAGGTTAAACCCCACGATCCTGATCCATCGAAGATGTGAATTGGCAGAACAACACAAGCAGAGTCAAAAAAGGCGGTGCTAGAGTAGCGCACCCGCCTCAATCGTATCTAGGCGGAACAAAAACAATGAGTAAACGATAACGACAATCTAGCGAGCGCAGTCTCCTCGAAGACTTCTTACCGTTTCCTATTGCTTACCTCTGTTCCGATCTCAGAGAAAGCACCGCCTCTTGTCAGCCCCAAACGATATGCCCAGGACGGATGCAATGAGAACACGGCATGCGTCTTAGAAGAAGAATGCATAAAATTTCTGACTTCCGACGTCATCCCCAGGTCAGTTTCTTACGCGCACACGTTTCCGTATTGTTCCAAGTCACACTTGCTTGTACAGGGTGTTGTACAAGTTTTTCAACCGCAAATCCACGGCAAAGGACCCGTGTGCGCGGTTGCTACCGACTGGAGATTGCGGCGTAATTGGCATACTTAACGTGTACCGATATGTGGCCAACTTCAATTAGCGAAGTGATCCATGGCAAATAGAGGGATGACAACCCCTGATCTACATCATAGTTCATATATGCAGCTTCATGTGAACTTGAGTGCGTGAACGAGACCCAGATATTGGGATCCACGACGCTGCTTTATGGTATGTAAGCACGTTGCACGTGAGAGTATGGACATGGAAAAGCCGTACCGCATGAGGTAATGATCATGATCAAGCCAAGCAAACGATAAGCACTGTCAACAGTTGTGGGTCCACCAATCATTGATCAACTAGGCCACATACTTTGATCGATTATTGAACATATTCTCTCATTTTTCAGGAGAACGTGTACCTTTCTCACAGAATCAAGATTGCTCGGTGTGAGTGTGTACTGCCGCAGAAACGAAGCAGCACCATCAATCGACTTCCAATTATGTCGAGTGCAGCGAGAAGCCGAGAAAATTGTCGTTGGTTGACTCGCCTCCGTACTCAACGGTGTTGGAGGCAAAAAACCGTGCATTCGATGTTGAATATGACGAAGATATATAGATGCCTATTATGATATACCTGTGCTTCATCGCGTAAATGTCAGCCACGTCACGAAGCAAGGAAGATATGACTCACTCACAGCGTCCAAACCACTAGATTTCGTCCAGGCCGGCGTTCAACCCAACAGGAGCCTGGATATCAAGGTCTACCAAAACATCCGGCTTCTCAGCTACGGCAGGCGCTGCCCCACGAACCGCTCTGAAACCATTTCTCCAGCCGACCACAGCAGAGATGAACATCAGCAAATCAGGGTATACCTATGTAAGAGCGTTGGTCAGCCTCCGCATTGTATCGGCAAATACGTCAAGAAACAAGGAAGCAACAGAAGAAATTGCGGCGCAGTGAGAATATACGGCTCAAAGGCGTCTCCTTAGACATTTGCGGGAGCAAATCGCGTCTCATGTTGGGTTGTATCCGGGAAGAGGGGTCTCACCGAGTTCTTGAATAAACCATGTTCTAGCGACCTGTTGAGATAATGGAGGTCAGTATCTGATATCGAGCTTTGCTGTAACGCGGTGTGACAAGGTAGCAAATGTAGATACAAGTGCTGAGTTCCAAGCTATCCAACCCAAAGAAACATGCCCTTGGAATGTACAGCGTTCAATCTGGGTACACCAACATTGTGCAAGGTGTCAGGCTCGTTTACCAAACATGCACGCCGAATCTTATGCAGCCACTAGAAGGAGTACACGCATAGAAAACGCAGGCGGCGGTGCAGCCTCGATTACATATTACCAGACCCTGAATCATTCTGGCATCTCCACTGGAATAGTGATCTGGATGTAAACCTCCTGAACGAGTATTGCAACCCATTCGTGGATGTCTGGATTATCCACATAAAGTGGAAGTATACGATACAATATCGCATCCTTCAAAGACAGGGTCTTCGCAAAGATCCCCGAGCTTTGAAGGGCGGATATCGTACCGCAAATATCAGTCTTCCCCGTTAACGAGACGAATCCTCATGCCAAGGATCAGACCTCGAGGCCACACTACACAGCCTACTATGACATGCGAAGCCATGGAGGTTCACGTATGCGTAATACCGCGGCTCCCCGCCGAGCAGCAGCCAGCGATCCGCACGTTCGAACACGTACGAAATCACCAAATTAGTGGATAACTGGAGCGGCTAGAACATCTGCGCACAGCCTCTGCCAACTGTAGCGGAGATGGGATGTAATAGAAGGGACGAAGATGGAAGGTGAAGAATGTTCTATCGCTCCTTATAGCCTGGTCCCTGCCACGGGATGGCGAGAAAATTGGCAGGGAACCTTGCTGTTGGTTAAGGAGTCGTAGATCGTAGACGCTATGCACAGCCTATGGCAAATAACCGTGACGGCAATGTGGATGACGCGCCATCGGCTGAGATGCAGGTGGGTAAAAGCCTAGGACATCCCCATCCCAGGAGTACCGTGGTAAGCAGGTGCTCAAGATGAGCGACAAACGCGTGTGGGTTTGTGGCAGTGTTCGAGGGAAAAGCAGAAGTAGAACAACACAAGATTGGAAAAACTGTATATGCGAAAGACGTACCAGTGAAGTGCACAAAGCAGATCGCAAGCGTTCGTCAGCAAACCTGGCCATAGGTAGTTCAGACGCTCTTGTACTTTCGCTCTTGCTGCTTGTGCTGCGATTGCCTACACAAGAATAATAAAATCAATCAAGTGTGGAATATGCACAAAACTTTGCGACTTCACCTTTGACTTGCTAAGGGTGCGTGCTTCAGCGACCAAAATTCTCCTATCCTCACGAAGATGACCGAGTTGCATGATAGTGTACAGTAGCCACAGTTGGCACGAGAGGCGAGAAATCTTGCCTGCATCGAGGGATGTGGTCCCATCGGCAGATTTCTTTGTCGTGCCAGTGATACGAGCAAGCACAGACGACGTCTTATCGCTAATGACAGAGTTGGACAGGAGATATCTCGTGTGATCGAGAGGATAGAAGAACAACATGGACCATGCCTGGATACGCTCGATTGTGAGTATATTTCGTGTTGCAGGAGCTTTTCGCTCGATAGAGCCGAGCCACTGAATTATTGGCAAGATCCCTGCATGAGAGATCATTGGTGAGTTTTTCAACAACTCACAAGCAGACTTTCTGAGGACACGGTCAGGGATATATACGTACCAAACAAACTAAACAGCGCTCTTGCGTCACTGAGCAATCCTGCTAGCTTTGCAAGGCGTGGTGCAGTCGTGCTAACGGGCGATGCGCGAGCACCATTCGCGTGTTGAATCCTAGCTCTCCACTTCAAGAAGGGTACCAGGAGCTG
>JAXQIY010000160.1:0-10623 GCA_037041695.1 Irpex sp. PG99-01B2
GACGCGTGCTACTCTACTTAAGCTTGGAGACTCCGGCGCTAAGATAAAACTAATAAGGTAAGGTGATCGCGTTTACCCCCAGCGCTCATGTTCGGCTCTAAGCGGCCGATGGATAGGTCATCCACCACCACCTTGAAGTTCTCAACCAGCCTTGAACGTTTGAACATCTGAACCTCGCCTTTGATACTTTATGGATATCCCGCTCCTTCTCTATACCTGTTATAAGGAGCTAGAAGGTAAGAAAGTAATGCACTAGATGCTCTACGAGGCCTCGTTAGCCCACGATAAACCCTACTCTAGGTACGTGGAGAAAGCTCACAGTCGTGGGCTAATTCTTGATCTGCGCTCTTTTCTGCTGGATATACTCTCGCACCGTTAGAGCGTTATGGTACTCATCAGCTTCCTCTCCGCCCGTATACTCTCATACACTCTACAAATACGATCTATTGCCGCAGATTACGTTATAGGAACGTGCAGGCCATGGCCGTTTATGCCTCAGCTAGGATATTCATTTCGAGCAATCCTTACTCACCAATCAAAGACATAGGAACACTAAGGGGCCTACCAAGTACTCCAGTGTAGCCTCATACTACCTGAAAGGGGCGACAGTGGTCATTGCGACGAGGCCATAGCTGTTACTTGAGGTGAGTGCACGCACGCATATCCAGTTGTCATTCTTGCACGAACACCGTACTTACAGGCGGCGTGCGGGCGAGATCACTCCGATTTATATCAGACACAGCGCATCAGAAACTTTGCAACGGGTTACATGTCTACTCCGCTGGAGGTTCAATATATCTAGTTTGCCCCAGCTCCGAGCGGTAAGCATCTTTATCGAAGCTCCCCCATTGTATCGCGCCTGATGGACGGTGATGCATATTTTTACGAGCATGGTGGTCAAAGCATCAAAGCCCACTCGCTTGTCTTCAATTCTCATGAGTGCCATGACAGCCAATTGTCCCGAGCAATGTCGATGTGGGCATAGTGAGAGTGAGTGCTATGTATTCTTCGAAACGAAAGTCATATTCACACGCTGACTCGACTTGTCGTCATTCTGTCAATAGCTTGTAACAATTTCTTACCTTCCTTCACGTGCACTCGAAGTCGAAGGCAGTCTATGATTTGTATTTTCTTCGCTCGTCCTCCGATAATCTTGCGAGCCTGGTGAGCTCTCTTTGGGGCGGTCTGTCACTCCGCGATCTCCCATGCATCCTACCCTTGACAGTAGGTACGATTTTTCATCTAAACGTTTGGTAATTTACCATAATGGATACTGCTGCTGTAATCTAATTTACAGTCAATCACTCAACACAAGCTTACTAGAATACCGGGGCGTAACTAGGCGGACAATGCCCAGAAGAGGGTCGTATCGGTTGCGACAGAAGCTCAAAACCTCGCCATAAGCATGATGTAAACGGGGCTTCTTTTGTCATCCGACGACCACGGACATCCTTTCCGCGTCCAGGATACCTCTCCTTGGCTGCTTATCCACAAGCAGCCACAAGTGTGGGTCGCTATGGCCATGTTAAACTTCAAGTTCACGACCCTTATATAAGTGGGCTACTCAAGACTTGGACCCAACTGAACTCCCTGAGTCCTTTCTCCTACAGAAACGATGTTGCTGTACTGGAGAGCATGCGCTGCGGTAGCCTGGGCTATTGCGTTGAGTACTATGCTGGTCAATGCGCAAGGTGAGTATTGAGCTTTGCACCTCAGTGTTGCACGTTGCTTACGACGGGTCTTTTTATCGCAGTCAATAACGAAAAATGGCAGGCGGCCTATGTTAAGGTGACGCGATAATATCTCTGTACTACGTCTCACTCAATAGGGTGTAGGCAAGAACGGCCGTGGCAAATTTGACTTTGTCACAGAAAGTTAGTTTAACAACAGGTGCGTGACTCCGTCCAAACACCTTGCAAGGCACTCATGAAATTACGATTGTAGGTATAGGCAATTTCGTAGGTACATACTACATAGATCGTCTCTACTCGTAAGCACGCTTCTTGACAGATCGAGTCTAGGCAACTGCACAGGCAGCATTTCTCCTATCCCTTCAATCAACTTCACTGGACTTTGCTTGGAAGGTGAGTTTATTCGCTATGGAAAATATGGAATAGGTTTTCACCCTGTCCCTCTTAGATAGCCCTACAGGTATACGTAACGTGGACGGTAACTCGGCTTTCCCTGCGTACGTTGTTTTGCGCCCAGCGTTCTGGCTGACGGCTGATCGTAATCAATTTGCAGGGGCATCAACGTAGCTGCAACGTAAGTATCTGGAGTCGAACATAATGCAGTATTAATCCCATTGCGTTGCGCAGGTTCAATAGGACACTTATGAACCAAAGAGGTGTGGCCATGGGGCAAGAATTCCGCGGCAAGGGTATGAATCTGGTGACTCCCTCGTCGATAGTGCGTCCTGATACAATTCTTATGCTAGGTATCAACGCTCAACTTGGTCCATTCATGTGAGTACACCAAATCAAATGTACTCGAGGTCTACCCTCTAATGGTCCCAATAGGAATATCATGCGAGCTCCAGCCGCCGGAAGAAACTGGGAAGGGTACGACATCAGTTCCTCGTCATATCCTAGACTTTTCTTCTAATGATTCCACATTTCCAGCTTTGGAGGCGATCCCTACCTCTCGGGCGAGGCCGCTTTTGAGACTATCACGGGAATTCAGTCACAGGGTGTACAAGCGGTCGCGAAGCACTTCATCAACAAGTGTGTTCATGTAATTGTCTTACCAGAAAATCTGTTCAGCTAAATTATCTCGCAGTGAGCAAGAGCACTCTCGTATGCTGAGCACTTCGGACGTAGACGATCGGTATGTTCCTGTAAACGACCCTTTGTTTGTATGTTCTAACTTTACTTTCTAGAACTGTAAGCACGCTCTCGCCTAATCCCATGGAGAATCTAGCTAATGCTTTGCGCAGCAACACGAAGTGTATTTGCATCCCGTATGTTCTCATCTCGCAATAATACAGCGCGCCCGTCCGCTGACGACTCGTCTAGTTCTTGCGTAGCGTGCAGGCAAACATCGCCGCTTTCATGTGCAGTTATAGTAGGTGATAACCCTGTGGGGCGATATATATGTCAACTGACTTGTTCACAGACCAGAGTTAGTCGTTTAGTCCGTGGACTAACAGCGCCCATTTAACCATAGCCTATACACGTACAGTCAACGGCACATATGCGTGCGAGAACAACGGCACTTTAAACGGACTGCTCAAGCATGAGCTAGCCTTCCAAGGATGTGAGTCATCGTACTATCTACTCTTATGCGGCTGGTCATCTCACGTTCTTCACTTGCAGATGTCATGTCCGGTTAGTACAACAATATCTTTCAATGACTTGACCGTAGGGAATAATAACCGGTGTCACCAAAGATTGGTTTGCGACCCACTCGACCGCTCCCGCCGCAAACAACGGACTAGACGTATGTTTCCAGTACACTGCAAGCCTTTAAGCACGCTAATAATATCTGTTGAAGATGAACATGCCCGGCGAGATCATTCCAGGCGTCATAGTCAGGTATGTGTTAGCTTATACATCTTACCTTAGCTCCGTTGACAATTCTACCAACCTACAGCTACTTTGGATTTGCACTTGAGCTAGCTGTCGATGTTGGAGACGTGTCTCACGATAGGATAGACGTAAGTTGCTTACCGCAATATAACATTGATAATTAATCCACGTCCATCCATTATCCATTAGGATATGGCGACTCGTATTCTCGCTGCTTGGTAAGCACAACACTATTTTTGGACTAAAACACGTCTCTTATCGTACTACTATACAGGTACTTGCTTGGCCAAGACCAGGACTATCCGGCTGTCAACTTCAACTCGAAGGATCCAAACAGTCCTATAAACCAACACGTTAACGTTCAAGGGGATCACGCGAGGTGAACTCAGGATACCGATTAAGCACGAGACTGTTACTAACAATCACCTTCCAGTCTCATTCGCACGATCGGAGCAGCTTCGACGGTGCTGCTGAAGAATGAGCGTAAGGCATTGCCACTCAAAGCACCCAAGTCGATTGCCGTCATTGGTAAGTGATTATGAAGCATCCATAATCTGTGGGTACGGGATTCTTAACGTTCTCGTAGGCAGTGGTGCTGGTTCTAACCCTGATGGTCCGAATGCGTGCACAGATAGAGGTTGTAATAAGGGTGTCCTGGCGATGGGGTGGGGTAGCGGGTGAGTTCGTTTCTCCGATTCACTAGTAGTCCTTAGCTGAAACACGTTGCACTTTCAAAGAACCGCCAACTTCCCTTATTTGATCGCAGTAAGTGTTTTTCAAGTCGACCGCATTACCAGACTAATTCAGTGGCAACGTGCTGCAGCCTCTGGACGCGTTGACAAACCGATCGGCTATGGATGGAACGAACATCACTTCGTCTCTTAGTGATGATGACACGACTGCCGCTGCGAAGGCGGCTGCTGGTAAAGATGTAGCATTCGTGTTCATTACCGCTGACAGCGGTGAAGAGGTGGAGACCGTCGAATTCAACTTTGGAGACAGAAATAACCTGGACGCATGGCACAACGGGGTACGTTATACACCCGGATAGGGGAGTACCAGTGCCGATTTAATGTGGTATACACGCAGGATAAGCTGGTGCAAGCCGTGGCGCAGGTCAACAATAACACTATTGTTGTTGTGAATACTGTCGGGCCCATCATAGTAGATGCATGGATTGACAACCCAAACATCACCGCACTGGTAGGCTCTTGCTTATTACTTGAATGTCCGATACTCTTTGTTTGAGCTGACTATTGACAGGTGTGGAGCGGTCTTCCGGGTCAAGAAGCAGGTGAGTCTTCGTGTTCTGTTGTCCATGCTTATATGAGGCTGACTACGTATTAAATTAGGAAACTCTCTTGTAGACGTTCTATATGGTGCCTACAACCCTAGGTCAGTATCATCTGGCCATGATGCGCATCGTGTTGACACAATATGGTGCAGCGGAAGGTTGCCATACACAATTGCCACATCAGAGAAAGATTATTCCGCAAGAGTTGACTATTCCTTGCATCTTGATATTCTTCACATTCCGTACTCCGAAGCTTTATTTATCGACTATAGACACTTTGATCAGGTCAGTGAATGCTATGGGCTTAACAAAGGCACTCTACTTCCACTGACCGCACACCGCAGGCCAATATTGATCCGCGCTTCGAGTTCGGTTTCGGTCTTTCATACACAACTTTCACGTATTCGGGGTTGACAATAACAGGTTCGGCGGCAGGAGGAAATCCTCGATCGGGCTATGGTGCATCGCTAGACAACTCGCTGCACGAGAAGGTGATCACGGTCGGCTTCACGCTGCAGAATAATGGGACTGTGGCAGGGCATGAGGTACGGTATATATTCGCAGACATTGCGACGATTATGCTCAAGAGAGCTATCCACAGATCCCTCAGTTGTATCTGTCCCCTCCAGCGTCTGCGAGTTCTCCTCCGAAGCTCCTCAAGGGCTTCGATTCAATCTTTCTACAGTCAGGGCAATCTAGCAAGGTCGAATTCCAAATTTCACGTTACGATTTATCGACATGGAACATACTTACACAACGATGGGAGATACCAAGTGGCAATACTGGTGTTTTGGTGGGAGCGTCGAGTAGGGACATTAGGCTGACTGGAAGCATAAACAACTAGAATTTCGTCTAGTTTCTTCTCAATCCCCAGTTAACTCTATATCATCAATAAATGGTGTGGTTTTCGTACGATGGCAGGTACTGATGAATGAAATGACAGAAGACTTGACTTTGGGTCACAACATGGGATGTGAGCCGTATTCCCTTGAGGATCTCCAAGAACAAGTTCAAGTCAGACACACGTACAGATGGAGTTGCCCAGGAACCACCTAATTTCCGCAAACACCGCCGAACTGAACACATCACCTGCATGCAAGGTTAGGCAAGGAGTAAGCTGGCTTTGATTAAATTGCTTCAAGACCGGAACAAGGACGAGAAGCCGACTAGGCGACATTTTATCCAATTAGATAGCCAAGAACTCTCGTGCTCAGTCCGTCTATTGATCCCTTGACATGAAGCTCAGCAGTAGCACGCCACCAGGACTCGGCCGGCACCGTAAGGCTCTATAATGCACGGCAGGGTGCGACGGAACGGGCCTCGTGTTGTAGGTGCAAGCGGACATTTGTCGTCACTAGGGTACATGTCCATAACACGTCAAGACTGCTTATACCCGTAATGTCAGCCGAACACCGGGAACACACTGTAAACCTTACAATTACGATCGGTAGATCTGAGCCCTTTCGGTGCCAGTGGTGACGGATAAAGCAGTGAGATAGACTCAGATAGTCACCGCCATAGGATAGAAAATGCACATGATTGACAGCGAATAACTTAAAGTATCCTGGATAAGACCCACGATGGGTGGCAATAGTAACATAGGCCGAGACAAGGAGTGTTGGTTTGGTAAGGACCGACGGATATGGGCGCGTGAGTGTGGCGGGTGTGGGGATGCTGGGTATCGACAGTAAATATGATATATGTGTGCGAGGCAGTGAACCGGACTGCGGGCGCGAATAGAAATATGGCCAATGCTAGGCAGCGTATGCGAGGACTGGGACCCAAGTAGACTGGGAAACGCGGTGAATCTCCATGAGATACAAGTTCTCGTACTCAATAGAGCCCCTTCCAATGCGCCACTCAGGTTGCGAAGTAGTCTGGCGAGCGCGATCCTATAGGGACGTTGTATCAGAAAAGGCGAGGAGTAGCCTAAGGAGGAACATACGTTAACAAACTCACTGACGACTTCGGCAACCTGCTTAGCGATCTTGCCGCGGTTCTGAAGGCCTCGAACCCGTCGAGCGTACTTCTGCCTCGACAGCGGCTTATATCCGAGCCACTATAAACCCACGTCATTAGGATTGTATATGACAGACGTTGATGATAACACCGACCTCTACTCTGTAGGAGACCTTGGCGCTTGTAGCGTGCATGACTTCGTCGTCGAAGTCAACAAGTTCTGCCACGTTTCCTTGGAGGGCATCTATCAGCCGGATACCCTGTCTTCCTCCGACCCAGAACTCAATGGGGGGAACGCGAGAGTGCTTCCTTGACGCGGTGGCGCCAGTGTTCGACCGCGGGATGGTGATGAAGACAGCCGGGTGGGACTAATCATTGTCCTTGTTATAATCATCGAGCAAATCCCACCTGCGTGTACTCACTAGAGCGGGCATCGCATATGCCTGTGGAGGAGGAGGTGGTGGTGGTGGCGGCGGCGGCGGCGGCGGTGGCGGGGGTAGGAGTGGACCAGATAGAAGGGCGTCACTAGCAGTAATAACCCAGTGGCTTGGCATATAAGTGTAAGGGAGTGATAGGCCGCTCGACTGCAGCCATGGATTCAGACCGTCGTAGAGAACGGAGTTGCCACTGGCACTTGCCTCGCGGTCCATTGATGTCAGTTTATGGGGGACACAAACTGCGGACGTGGGGAAAGGAGGGGGGCGGGAACAAGCTGATACCTCGTCTGACCGCCATTCTCCATAATCTATATACAGCTCGAGGCGTAGCTGGGTCACATGAAACTAGTGACCGGGCCTCTTTTCCCCCTGCACAAGACGTTAAATCAGTAGTTTATACAACTTTCTATGCGCCCAGCCTCCCAGGTTGAATGTTGGCACAGCGATCAGTGTTAAGCGCAGGGCGGGTGAGAAGCAATACAGCCGGACGGTTCATTATGCGTCCCATTCTGACTCAGTTTTGGGGGGTATGGCTATCCGCTGTTGATGCACGGCAGACGGAGATGGGGTGGTTATTGCGGAAGTGCTGATGCGGTATGGCCTGGGGACACGCACCATTGACGCGAGTTTGGAGGGAAACGGTACGCGGTGCATGTCTTTCCCTGTAAAAGCTTTCCGTCGTGACCTCTTCTTCCAGGTGCTGAGGTCAGGATCACAGACCATTCGAGGCCCCGCCGATCGCCCTGATTTAGGGATAAATCTGAACGTTGAAATATAGCAATGCAGTCATAAGTCCTTGACTAGTGACTGTCGGTAATTACGCACTTACAGTCTCGGATTGGGTCTGGGCCATCAGGTGAAGTAGAGTCTTCAGTGGAGGCTGGGTACTTCACTCTGGGTTTGTAGCTGAGTTTTGACGCGACTTGCCGCCAGAGTGCAGAACGATGCTAGAAACTCGATGTGGTGCGCGATGAACCTTACCAGCAACGAGCGATCAGAACCATAGCAATCATAGTGAAACTATGCATTATAGCCATCTTACTTCATCATAAATACCTAGCAATGCTAGCATACGCAGTAGAAGAGTAATCGAGCAATCGGCTACTCGACTTACATTGTACAAACCCCCAACGCAGCATCAACATGTCAGTCCGAGAGCTGCAGTGTGAATGCCGGGGCCCTCTCGAGGCCCCCAACTAGCCAGGGTTGTTGACGCGTTTTCGCTAGGAATCGGTCAGTGAGAGTCATCCAATTGATGAAGTAACATGCGGTAGAAGCGTGTGGTTAATTCGACCCATCTATAGATGACGCAAAAATATTTGGAGGGCGTACTGGGTACTTACTCAGAAAACTGCAAAATGACCCGAGAAGACCTCAGCATGAAGATGATCTCGTACGGATAGCCTCAATACTATGGATTGAAGAGACCTGTGTAAATATCAAGTCAAGGGGATATCTTTCAGATAGCTAGCAAGAATAACGCACAGCATATCTATACGGAGTTTTAGTAAATTCTTTTTCCTGAAATTGGTCTACAGTTTACAAACTTGCGTCATGTCATATAGAGGAGAAGTTTGAGAGTGCCAGTGCGTGGCCCCCACGAAGACGCTGCGCGCGATCAAGGCGCTGGACCAAAACGCCCGCGGCATATGCCGACTTGTACTTGCACTTTGCACCTGCAATATTTTCCTCTAAACCTTGACGACATCATCAACTGTTTTTCGATGTTCTTGTATACACGGTATTGTAACATTCATCTCTTTTGAACAACTATACTATCGATGAAGACTAAGTATCTATCAAGCAGGTAAACTGCGTGTTCACGGTCGACGCAATGCAGAAGGGCTCGAGGCGGCAGTAGTGTTATTCTGGCATATCTCGACTGCTACTTGAGCCATTCGTGCATTCCGGCCTGCGTAAACACCATGATGAGTTGTGGCCTTGATGCCACTCGAGCTGAACAAGTGTGGCAACACGATCCGTCTCCTGACTGGCTGTTCGCGCACAGTTAACCAACCATACTCTACAGTCCATAAAGTTCATAAAGTCCATTGCGCGCACATGTTACCCACAGAATCTTGTCCACTAACAGTATGACCTCGATGCGCTGCTTCCGCTGGCGGTGGTTTGGCCTGGTCCGGCATCACGGCCGCGTACGCATGGCTTCCGAACACATCCTGATAATTCGATGCAGTGCTTTGCGACAGCGGTGTTCATTTTTCTGGTGACCCCAATGGCGCGCGTGCGATGAGTGTCAGTTGCATTTTTCTCGCTTTCCCTGTGAGCACGAACTTCTTTCATGTCGCCTACCGGACATTGATCATGCTGCAATGACCGCACAGCACATTTCAAGGGTTGTTCGTACTTTCCCATCTCGCAGGCTCAAAGTGAGATCGATCTTTCATTTAACTGTGGTCTTCAATTCCGACAGGAAGCGATATGAACAGATCTTCCCAAATTGTCGGTCATGAATGCAAGGATCGGGTTTCTCAATGTAACCGTAACTCGTGTCCCCGTCGCTGGGGTGCTACCTGTTCACCATATATACGCCAACAGAACCTTTTGCGCAGCTCACGTAGGTCACCCCCGCACTGCGTCGATTCCAAGCTTTCCAGAAACCCATTTTTACTAATTATCGTCATCAATGTAGCCCCCGATGGCGCGTGAGCGCTAGCACTGATGAACAACACGCACATCTGTTGCACAGAAAAACACATTGATGCTGGAGTTGCCCTTACCCATGGCGGGTTGCGAACTAAAATTGTGAGTGCGTTTACATCATCACGTCGAACGAACTGGGCAAAAACAGCTCTAGACCGCTGTAGAACAACGGAGCGATCAACCTCATGTCGACGGCGCGCACTCTTGCATGGATTTACACGGGTTGTGTCTTTGATGCTCTCAGCCTCCGACCATCTGGACTGAGAGAAGTCAGCATCGGATTACGATGGTAAGAGGGGCCTGCATACTTCATCTTCCTCCGAGTCCGCGCTTCGAGCGCTCCGCTCTCTCGATGTGACTCTGTGAGTTCTCTCGCAGTTCTACTTGACATACTTATGAGCTTACTCAGGAACTACACATGCAATGCATGCGGATGGTGACCCCTTTTCCAGTGCAATAAGCCACTGCTGGACACCTTTCCGTCCAATCAGGTCACGAATTGCATCCTGTTCAATGCGCTCTCCATATCATCGATTTGGGGTTTAATTTCCCACATACGTAATATGGCATAACCATGAAATTGCTCATGCAAAACATACAACTTCAACTCGAATGGCGGCAACCCTTCGTATCCATCGTCCTTCCTTCAAAATCACAGCTTCTCCGAGTCGTGGCGCGGTTTCCCTGCTGATGCCAGGGTTAACTAGTTAACATCCAGGTGCCAGTCGCGCCAATGAAACGTTTA
>JAXQIY010000161.1:0-10758 GCA_037041695.1 Irpex sp. PG99-01B2
TGACTACCGCGCGAAGGGGCGCGCTACACGTCCGCATACAGCATCTAGAGTAGACGACAAGCCACCACAGTAATCGAAGAGTCCATTATCCCCCGAATAACGAGGGCCTGATATGATGGCTAATTCAGTGAAAATGCGTGCTAGTGCCACTTACCCTTCCTCTTTCATTTCCGACGGCCGTACCGGCCGATTTACGCCAAAGTTGCCAGCATCCAGGTGCTGTGCAGACGTCTGAACTTGATACTCTGGCTCCGAACGTTCCTGGTAGGTAGGAATCTGTTGCGTGGATTGCTCCTCGTACGCGGCAGAGTCATGAGCGGCGTTGAGGGATTGTAAATCATGCAATTCCTCATCATCATGTGAAGCCTCTGGTTGAGCCTCTGCCTTCACAGGTGCGGGTGCAGCAGGCTTAGACGAGGCAGCAGGCTGAGGTGGCGCAGGAGTTTCCTGTTTCACGGGTGCTGGTTCCGCAGCTTGCTTTGAGGGTGCTTCTGTCTGCTCTGAATACTCTGCTTCGTCATTGCCGTAAAGATCTGTCGAGTCATTGAGATAAGTTTCCTGACAGGGACGGGTCGTTGACCGCTCACCTCCGTACAAATCTGCATCGAGGTCAGACATGGCACAATTAGTAGAGTTAGGACAGGGGGTCGAAGGATGTGGGGAGAATGAAAAGAGGGTCAAGACCAGTCCGTTCTCGGTGCATCGCATATAACAAGCGGAGCTCTAAATAAAATCCCACGATCATAGCGCTCAAAGCGCTAATTTAGACTCGCCTCGCCAACTCGGATGTCGATCCCGAGTCCTTCAAGAGTGGGTAAGCACCCTGGTCCCGAATTAGACCCACTGGGATTGTCGATAGTTGCTTTAAACATAACTTTGGTAGTGATAACATGTTGGCGGATTTAGAACTTGGAGGTTGGAGGAGCTTACCGCAGCACGTGCCCCTGGTTCTGTCGCAAGAAATAAGGGCGCGTCTAGATGCATCTAGACGCTTGGGAGGGGACCCCATCACTAGATGGCATCTAGAGAGGAAACCTTTCATCTAGAGGCTCTCTAGATGACCGCCCACGTTCCCTAGATAAGATGAGGGTTATCTCAGTCCGGCGACGATCCTCTAGATTAGCTGACGGTATCTAGACGCCACTCTGATCATCTAGACCACCCCCCTACAATCTAGTTGGTACGCTGTGTATTTAGATTCTACCTGGGACGCGGCTACTGCACATTTGTTACTTTGATTTCAACTTTAGTTTACTTCCTTTCACTTTAATCTTATCTTACTGGCATTGTTATTATCATTCATTCATTGTTACTAACTACGCTTCTATTACCTTGAACAACTACTGGCAATTCATTACTACGCGCTATACTATACTATCACTATTACTGTATTACTATATGACTACTAAGTCCGTTAAAGTCCCTATGCTGTAATTGTGCTACCTGCGGGAATCGAACCCGCGCCACTATACATAGCTAGTAATTGGTAACGATTAAAACGGCTACGCTACATGTCCATACCCTACATGAACGTTCATTAAATATAACCCATTTGTTACCCACCTGGCCACACACTTAAGGACGAATATTGAAGAGCACCGCCGTGGCGGATGGACCTTCTGACACACAAGAATACAAGGAATGTATACATTGCATCGATAACACACAAAATAACGACACCTTTGCCGTCTGAATACAACCAGAGACAATGAAAATGTGTGGGGAAGAGGGGGGCATAACTACAGGAGGGACGGAACTGGGTCCGAAAAGACATGAAGAGGGAAAAACGACGTTGAGAGAAGTACCCACAATCACCGCCATCATTCAAAAGACGAGCATCTCGTGTCAATGACTAAAGATATGGGGTTAGTCTTTAGTAGTGAGAGTAATCTTAGACACACAACCTACTATCAGTACCGTCACTTATTTGTGTTCTGATGACGAGAGGAGCGTCTCTCCGGCTGCACAGGAGCCTGAGGGACAGCATCAGAGGTTGCAGGAGCCTTCTGCTTCTTTTTCCTCGTGGTCTTGGTACCACTGGTAGCAGGTGCGGGCATAATAGCATCAGATGTAGACGGCGATGTCAGAGCGAGGGAGTTTGATGATGACCGTGAGATACGCTCGCTGTGCGCAGATGTTGAGATTTCCGTAGTGCCTGGTAGAATCGAAGAGCTTGCGCGGCTGCTGCTGACGACAGACTGCGAGTGAGATGTGGCGGCAAGTGGAGCTTGTACAGTCGGCGTTGAAGGGAGGGAGGTGGACGATGTTCCAGCAGCAGGAATAGGAGTGGGACGCGGGAGTACGGAAGGGGAGGCGGTCGAAGTAACCGGAACAGGAGCAGGAGCAGGGCGCAGGGGGATAGAGAGGGAAGAAGTCGAAGTGGTCGCGGTAGGGGCGTGGGCAGCGGAAGCCGGCAATGAAGAAGACGAGGTCGAAGGGCCGGCCTGCGGTGCATCGTCGTCGATGGGCAGACCAAACCCAGCCATCTTCTGGCGATTAACTGCGGCATCCGCGCTGTTGTCGAGGGAGCTACTTTGAACGGTAGCGTGGCCACGAGTAAGATGTCCGAAAACACCTCTGTTGGCCCATGCGATCAGCTGCTTCACGCCTTCCGTGTCGATATTCTCGAGGAGAGTTTTGAGGATGAGGTCGTGCCATGCCTGGTAGTTCCATCTCGGTATGCTCCTATGATCAGCCGGCACAAACGACGTGTCCCCCGAGATCAAATATATAAGCTTCAACATGTGAAGATCAGAAGGCGTACGACGTAACAAAGAATCAACTCACGTTGACCGCGGTGAAGGCTATAAACCCGGGCGTTACTCTGGTGACCCCCATTTTGTGCCCCTTGGTACCCCCCGACTTTATTCTCTCCGACGAGGCAGCTCCTACCCCCCATATCCCGCCTCTCATCAGCTTAGTATAATGTTATATGAGTTCTAAGTCAAATAAAACGAATGCAGCCGCTTACCATAATCAGCCTGGGGGTACGAAGCCAGTAGCGTGAATCGTTGGGATGATCCTCTGGCATGAGTACCGGGCAAAGAAGGTCGGTTTGGCTGGTGGGACAGAGTGCCTGTAACGCCTCACAGTCCTTCCGAAGAGCCGGCTGGGTGACGAATTTAGGGTCGAGTGTGAGATTCCAGAAGAGCTGGCCGAAGATCTGGTTGCCGACATAAATATAATCGCTCTTTTCTCCAGTGACAGTTTTAGAAAACTAATACCACGTAAATATGAGCAAAACCGCACCAATTCCCAGAAAATGACAGACTCACCACTTCCGCTATCGCGGTATCGTATCCCAGACGTCTCCTGAGCACACGGAAGGATGTGATCACAAGCCAAGCTTCTCTCATCCTGGCGGCGGTCATATTCTGTGCACTCGCAAACCTAAGAATCACGTTAGTAAGGTCCATATGATTCGGAGCTGCGTTTTCCAGGCTAGCTGCCTCCGGCGGTGAAATCCATGGGTAGTAGAATAGAGCGAAGATCTGGCCGGCGATCCTTGCAGCCTCGAGATAAACCTCTGGGCTGACTTCCTGGGATTCGTCCGAATCTGAGTCACTAGACTCAGCCTCGCGCGGGGTTGCGGATGTTGCAGAGGTGCTCTTTTTCTTCTTCTTTTTCTTCTTCTTCCTCTTCCTCTTCTGGCTGTCGTTCAACGTCATATTGGCTTCAGATAATGTAGCGATCTGCGTCTCCGCCTCTCGAAGTCGCCTCTGGCTCGCATAAAGGGCCTGTCATATACGTAGGATTACCAAGAAGTATAGAACTGACAATAGTTATGACTTACCGACTCGATCAACACACCTCTCTCAGCGGCGATGTCGGTCTGAGAGGTAGAGGACGGGCCTGCAGCGGCTTGAGTAGTACCGCCACTGAGAGTAAGGGTCTGCATGGATGAAGCGATGGGAACGTCCGACTCAGTGCCGGAGTCGGTGTCGCCGCTGCTGGACTCGGACTCGGATGTTGAGCCACCAAGGTCCGACATTGGACAACTCGAAGGTGATTTGATAGAGAGGAAAGGTAGTGAGTTTTGATAGTAGCAGGGGC
The DNA here is from genome assembly GCA_037041695.1 of Irpex sp. PG99-01B2. NCBI lineage: Eukaryota > Fungi > Basidiomycota > Agaricomycetes > Polyporales > Irpicaceae > Irpex > Irpex sp. PG99-01B2. The sequence continues at coordinate 4,054 of JAXQIY010000161.1, forward strand.
TCCGTAGGAGAGAGACACTTACCGGAGAAGGATAGGTCAAAAGACATTATATATCCGCTGCTGTATCTCGAAACCTCAACTCGTGGTGTCTTTGGTCAGCGTCTGCGAGACTATACATGATACCTAACTTGCACCATCCATGGGAAGTGGGGCCCCTGTGATACTGAGTCCGGGTGGCTAATAGTCATGCTTGCGTAATAGTGAGTATGGAAGACAGGTTTACGAGACAGCGGAAGCCTGTTACTCACCTTCGATACACTGGCTGTTAATCGATCGAAGCTGAGTTGCAGCTGATCACTTGTAATTCCTACAGATCCCGCGCATTCTGGGTGTGCGACGTGAGTTCCAGGCGAATGAAAAAAAATTTTCACTGGCAACATTGCGTAAAACTCCGTAATTAATCGATGGCCCAGATCAGCATACTACTCACTATGGTTCCGTTTGCACACCGATTCCACTTGCATACCAAAATGAAGCCGTACATGAGCCCAGCAGAAAAGCTGCTTGCATTGCGAATTAGTAAAGGGAAACATCACGGTGGGACAGAAGTACCTACTATATCGTTTGCATTTGCGTTGACGCCTTCACCGTAGGTCATGGCATTCGTGAGAGTTCGTGTGGGTTTGACTCTGAGTCGAGAGCAGATGGGCCAAGATCGGTAGAGAAGAGCGTAGGGAAGCGGAGGGACCTAAATGTTGTCAGCAGAGGTAGTCGTGTGCGCACCAGAATTCGAAGTTTGTTGTTTGCAACTGCGAGCGGTACGCAGCTGCTCTTTACGGATTCTTGTCCAATGAGCGAGTAACAGGCCGCTTTCGCATCCCGTTGTCCCTGAACCCAGTAGAGTCTTGAGATCGGGCTTTTGGTAAGGAGTCGAAATGGATCGCGTCCGTAAGCTGCATGCAGTTAAGCAAGCCGTCACGGTGCGCCTCTCGATTTCTCTGTATATTCGACGAGCATTCGCGCCAAGGCACTAGTATTAGAAGAGTAAGCACAATATTGCTTGCCTACAATACTTTTAAATAGGACTTACCTACTCGGCGTTGTGAGCACCACTTCCGTCTCTCAAGTAGAGAGCTGCCAGGCGCCAGTGGGGGAACGGTGGGGGACCTGTGAGCGCACGTGGTATACTGGGTGAAGCAAAAGAGTTCAGTCATAGAATTTTCTATGTACTTTAAACCGGTGCGTACTTTTGCGAATAATACTGTATAAGGCGGTTCTTATCTGCTTACCTTCGTGAGCAAGCAGTCCGTGCCGTCACATGAGTCACCGTTGCATGATTTGGCCAGCGTACGGAACTTGAAGCCGTCCAAGACCGTGTGACGCGGCGTGGCATAGAATAAGAAGAGCTTACCATGATACAAAGACCCTTACTCGTTTGCAAGTATGGTTCTGAGTGTGGCTTCTGTTTAGACGAGCCACGTCGACCTGCCAGTGAATGTGTCAGCTGAGCTCGTACAGTCGCCGTGCACCTTCCATCACTCGGAGCCTAAGAGACCAGAAGATTTGTAAATTTTACTCGCAAGGTTCAATAGAAGCACGCACCTGAGATGACATGAGAGTGCAAGTAACGTTCACCAGACCAAAAAGGTAACATTGCATTACAGCGCTGGACGTGTTTGTCTGTGTTTGTAGAAGGAATTGCCCTATCGCTTGAGCGTGAGTACAATTAAAACGTTTCTATCCATATAATACAAAGCAGATCAGTAGTACAGAACGGTATTAATTCAAGATCTCCATGTTCCGGTTCGGGAACATGGGCATCAGTCTCAGAAACATGTCCGGGTCGATGTTATCCATTACCTTGAATTCATCGCGTGTTCCATCTTTCACTACCACCGCTCCCCGAAGCAATGATCGTGCTGGGATAACAATTGAGTCTTCGCGGGCCCTCGGGCGAATACGGCACAAACCAAGGTCGAAGTCTTCTGGCCGCGCATCGATGGATTCGTCGAAAGGGAGCACAAGGGCCAACGCGTATTTCTTGCCCTCAAACCAGTAGACGAAGAAACGAAGGAGTTGGCAGATGATGGGCCTATTGAGGTTCCCGAATGTCCAGTGGATTATCGCGTAGTCGTATCGAGGGGCCCCGTAGAACATCGGGTTGCATCGCAAGGGATCCGTAGCTTGTCGCCAGTCCACCAGAGTTTCGTAGCTGACCTTTGCATAACGGCATTCCATCACCTAGGGAGAGGTAACTCAGAAGCACGTTCCGAAAGAATGAAAGCTGTGAACACACCATGTCATGATCACGTACGGTGGGTATCCGAGGTGCCCCTCCTAATAAGTTCCCATCTCGTTCGTTGGCATCGAAATGCTGCCGGACGAGAATATCTGTCATACAGGCTTGAAGCTTCGGTACGAAATTGATAAATGCGGGGTCTCCGTTGCTTTGATCGATGAACTTGGTGATTGAGACCGAAGGACATCGTGACCCGAGGTAGATGGAATTGAAAGTCCACATGGCGGCTGGGTCTTCTTCTTCTTCCTCTGGCGCGGATGTTTCCTGGTCTTCCTCCTGCTCCTGAACCCAGTCGTCCAGTTCCATGATGTGGGCACGTATCATCTGTGTCACCATAGAGGTATCCTCGATTTTTGCAAGCTGGATTTTGAAAATATCGGCAGGTTAGTAGTAGACAGAGACACCATCGCTGATGTACGTGGAAACAGGCTGACCTGACCCTCAACTTGCTTAAAGTTGGTCCTCAGCTGGTACGCCTTGCGCATAGCAGCGTTCAGCTTCTCGCTTGGCTTCGTATCCATGTTATTGATAGCACCCTTGAGTCGGATGTCTCTCGCAGCGTGCGTGTGAGAGTGAACCTTTATGAAGTTCCAATCCTTGGGTGCTTCATCCCCTTCGCATTCGTCCTGATAAGCCTGTTTTTGTGGCCATTAACCACGCCAACGAAAACAAAAGACATAGATTTGACGTACCCGCAGTGCGTCCTCGAAGCGACGCAAGGTGTTGGTGAAAGCCTCGAGAGTTCTTTCCGTGTGCACATTGAATGACAAGTACAAATTCAGCTCCTGCCATCTACGCACAAGGCGTAGTAATGCGAATCCCTTCGGGCTATCGTTGAGCGAGAGGACCTCATACGCAACATATATGATGATCTGCAAGGTAGAGATTTAGTCGGAGCAAGCATGACAAGAGAACTTTCAGTTCGATGTCAATAATGCACTTGCCTTTGCGACGTCCTCCCATTTTTTGCCGTCCCCGAAGTCTAGTTTCAGAATACCGTTGGTGAAATGAGCTAGCTTCGACCATCGAGGAAATGCCTTTACGCTACGATAGAAAGATGATAAGATGAGGCATGGAAAACATTGATATGGATATACTTACAGATCTTCGATACGAACACTCGCTTCTCTGCCCAGCGTTTTGACAATAATCTTGAACTGATCGAACAGGTGCTTCTGCCAGAGTCCAAGAATATAAGCGTGCAGTCGATCAAACGACATCACCTCATGGATGTCTGTGTGTGCGATGTTCCAAAATGCGCTCTATACATGTATGAGGTTTGAGTCCTTCACGAAAAAACAGACCGAGAACTCTTTACCTGAACATTGCGCATACCGATCTGTTTCGTTGCCTCTCCCTTTTCTCCCTTGTTCCCACCACCGTTCACAATATCCTGCGCGTCTTTATTAATACGCAACCGGAATTTCTCTGTGATGTTCGATAGGGACCCCTTCGGAATATGACACACGGTACACGGAAACAGACCCTTCAGCCCTCGATTGAGTGCGAAGACAGTCCTGTACATAGAGGTAGATAAGTATGTAGTAGAGCGGACAATTAAGTAAGTGATACTCACTGCTCTTCGTAGTCAGCCGAGATAATATGAATGTACGGGAAGAGGACACGAGTGACCCTATCGCCGCAGACTACACTGTATCCAGTGCGTGATAACTCCGCGACTTCCTTCAAGAACACTCGAAATGCCTCGTGGAACACAGCAGCTTTGAAATCTACGTAACGAGATTTACCGGTGTTTTGTGGATCTTCGACCACCTATTGACGTTGCCCATGTTAAATCGAGTCTCGTTGCGTTGAACATAGGTACTCACGATAGGTAGAAATCCAACGATTCTGCCTCCGCCCAGCGATGCACTGTTTCGGACTGATTCAGAGATGTTTCCGATACGGGCAACGATAAAGTGTCCTTTTTGAGTACCGAACGTTGAGATTTTCGATGTGTCTGCCCAGAGGATTATCGCTAGCGGCTTCCCCTTTGAATTTATCTTGGTTATCTCCTCCTTTGCCCATCACCGTCAGCCTTTGGGTTGCATACCATCAGCAATTAATCTACTAACCTGTACCTGAGCGAATTTATCTGCTGTCCACGGCTCATCGTAAAACCGCTCCCAGATTGTGCCATTATACTTAGAGAATCGCTGTGCGTCCCAATGAAAGTGAGGCACCAGCAACGGATCCTGAACTTGCATGAGGATCCAGTCCCATAAGGACCGTGAGTGGAGCGTGAATTTGTGGTTCTTCTTCTGATAGGTAACAATGACATCGGATTCAGAAAACTATGAGAGATACAACGTTTACTTATAGTATAAACCTACGAGCTACTCAACGGCGTACCGAGGGATACCGAAGCTTGGCCTTCGCCCAGGCCCTATCTACATCTTCTGGTGTCTTGAACGTAAATCGATCCTTCTTTCTCGACACCTTTTCGATTATGGCCAGAAGTTGCTTGACCTGGCGATTGCTGAGGTGTGCCTCATGAGCGAGCTCTGCGAACTCGAAATCCGTGCGAGATTGGAAAGGGTGCCAGGGCTGGTCATCGGGATGGCGGCGTACTCCGGCCAGGTTACGCTTGAAGTCTTCGAATGCATAGACGGCGGCAGGGCGTTCAGCAGAGTAATGGTACTCAACTTTGATGTCGTCGACTTGCGCCTGTCGGTCAGGGACACCTTCTGCAGGTCCGCCGTATCTCGGACCTTCTGGACGAGTCGAAGGGCCGGCCTCGGGCTCATTTCCTACAATATACCGTTAGTAGGGTCCACGGTTGCACAATAAATAACTCACCGCGCACCTCTGCCTGGCAGGGAACAGGTCGTTCAGAGGGTTCTGCTGGCCTGACAGGGGATGGAGGGGTGGCACCGCAGACGTCTTCATCTCGAGGGAGTTCCTCGGGGCCCACGTTGGTATCAGGAACTGTCACTCGATTAATCAGTAATCAAAGAAACGCAACACGTGGCACATACCATATAGTGGTGCCATTGGGAGGAAGGCGTCCGGGTCAGGCTGTCGCTCATGTCGCCCTAGGTGTAGAGTTAACAGTCAGTTGCGGAAGCAATATATTAGGACTCACCTCTCTTCCGAGTATCACGCTCGGCAGTCTTTCGAGCGTCGCGCTCAGCGATCCTCCGAGCAAACTCCTTCGCCTCCTCGTACTTCTTTGCGCATGCGGTCTTGTGTGCGCCGAGCCCCATCAGATTCCACTCCTTACCACATATATTGCACGTCTCCGTCCGCACGGTGGTGTGGCGCGTCGTCTCAACCCTCTCATCCTCCTTCGCAGCGCGACGTGCCTCGAGTGCGGCCTGCCGCACAGTAATGCGGTGTGTTCCACTCGTCGCCCTCTGCTTTCCCTTTGCCTTCGCGGACATCTTCGAGGTCGCAGCCTTAGGCATGGTAATCTATATCAAAGATAGGTCAATTCGGTGAGATGTATATGATAAAACGTGCAATTACTCACATATACAAGTGAGGGAAATGTTATAATATATGTACAAAGGTATAGAAGGTGAGAGGGACGAGAGAGAGACGGGGTAGACGTGGTGGAAGAGATGGTTGGACTTATAAGCACGCAACGCACTCTCTGGTTGTAATCTAGATACATCTGAATGATCGGAGTTAGTATCCAGTTGGTCGGTCCCTGTATCCAGATGGTCGGTCTCAGTATTCAGATGATCGGCCTCGTGTCCAAATGACCGAATTAATCTCTAAGGAACGTCTAGATAACGTGCATCATATCTAGGGTAAACTCGGAGTATCTAAAGCGCCCATGTGGTATCTAGAGGTGATCCAGTGCCCATCTGATCGCGGGCCGGAGACGGTCGGGAGACTGGCGTCTCTAGATGATGGCTTAGCTTCTGCGACATCATTAGGGCAGGCTTTTTGAGAATAAAAGCGGCAACTTGAACTCTTGCAGAACGTTGACATATCCTTCGCTGTGTGTATTATACAACTGCCTTTTTGCTATACTCATTTACCTCGTTATCATCACGTTTGTATGTTACCCACACGCACATGCCTAGGGACACGGCGTACGATGCCTTCGTCACCTCTACTTGCGAAGTGGAAGAGCAATTCAATGAGACTCGGTCCACGCTTGACAACCCAATGTCTCTTTCGTGACATGGGTGGTCGAGTACTAAACTGTGTCTACATATCGTCCTATGGTGCGTGTCACGCTTTTCAGCCATAGTTTCCCAAGGATGGCTATGAATACTGTCTGTACTCTTATTTTGTACACAGTCGCAATGTGCGGTCAATACAAATAATGCAATTTGTTTTCAGACCGGACACTACTTGTTGGTTGTATCTGTGTAAGTGCGCAGAACGCTCTTACAGTAACACGGGTTTGACGGTGAGCAGGTACAGCAAGTGACTGCCTTATTGTTTGCATACACATTTATCAAGTCAGATCAACGCCCGAGCCTATGCGGCACTCACGGCAGGAAGTTCTA
>JAXQIY010000162.1:0-11553 GCA_037041695.1 Irpex sp. PG99-01B2
GCGTCTTTGGTCATGACAACGCTATGTATGCATGGAAGTGACTGGATGTTGCTCACCTCGGACCCACACCGGAAGGAGATCAGGAGCCGCGTCACCCAGTTTCTCGATGTCGGAAAGCTGAGTAGTCTGAGGCACCCTTTTGCACGCTAGAAGGACCTTGAAAGACTGCATACCCGATAACGGTGGCTTTTTGCGGCTTGTGATCATAGATTCTCAGTCAGTAACTACGAAAAATGTAAGATGTAAGATGGGCCTGCCCGTATGATCGCGTCAAAATAGTAAGATGATGGCGCGCCTAGCGGTGTTGAAGCAAAAGTGTAAGATCGGGCTGCTACCTTATAAGGCCAATGCCCGCCGCTACGCCTACCTATTTTGACTAAGCACTCGTTCTTCCACTTGGCGTAGCGCATACCAATGGGGCCAGCCCGCCTAAATGGGTTCGTGTACGAGGCATGCGAGGCGAGGCGAAGTGAGAGTATGCATACACGATAAGTATATCACCAATTTGACGTCTATTCATGCAAAGGTTGAGAATAAGTAGCATCTGAGCGCACCAGGAAATATGGTTTGGCTACTACTAGTACAGAGCTGAGTTGGTGCGCGTCTCTATGTCAAATAATCCTCGCGATAGACCCCGTAGACATCCTTACCTAACAAAGACTCTGGAGCGACTAGGAGCAATGCGTGGACTGACAAGAACGAGATGACACGTAAGTATACGTAATTCGCCAGAATAGTAGACAAATAACGCTGATGATGTGTGGATAGCAACTTGAAAGGGAGGGCATACCGAAGTCGGGATTTTATACATTATTCAACGGTGTAACCCATTCAACGTGCGCCAGACAACTACTGGAAGCCTCCTTGTATTCCGTTGATAGATTCTGTTGACTCAGAAACTCACCTGACAATGGATTAAGCAGGTGTGAGTCCCTTCGGCATGCAGCCAAACTCGATTCGGCCCAGCCGGAAGAGCTCTTGTATGCGAGTGCGGTCTGAAATTGAGCTGGTATGGCTTCTCGATGACCTTGAACCGTGGGAGACGGCAGCATACTATGATAAGTAGCGTCAATGGCGTGCAGTGTCAATGTATCCAACTTTAGTATGGGAGTAATACTAGCACGTACGCTGTGAGATGCTTGATATATAGAAGTCTTGCTTGAATCCTTCCGCCTCTGTAGTGTGATCAAAGAGGGACCGCCGCTTTCTGGAATGGTCATAGTGAGCACGAATGGCTTCAGACTTCAAGTTCATCACAAGTTATGTCAGATTCGAAATAAGCTACTTAAATAGTTGACCAGTAACTGTAGCACAGTTCCCGTCAGCGTGGGCATTAGTTCGGTCTACTTACAGGTATAGAGGTCAGCCAACTTGCTGCCTTGAACATCTCACGAGCATCTGCGCCGACGAGACTCGTTGAACAAGCTCATAGTACTTACTAACCGCGCCGCTGGCAGTTCAAGATCTTCTGCTCGCCAAGCTGCGCTCTGATCACTACAAGAAATACCGCCCAGAAAGTAGAAACTTCAATAGTAGATATCTGGCGAGTGTGTAGCTGGTACTGGAAATCGCGACTCGAAACGTGAAAGCTCTGAGAACCATCAATAGTGACTCGGAACAGTTCAGAGCTGGCAAAGCTAATTTGGGGTAACCAAGAGGAGAAGAGAGGAACCACCACCATCTCGAAAAAATAATTCGAGAACGAGGAGTCCTAGACCCTCGGAAAGTAGAGCAGACAAAAGTCTGAAACTCTACTACCTACCCCTAGGGGTAGGAGATCGTACTTTATGTACAATGGTGGGCACGACGTACGAGGCAATGTGAAAACAACCCGTATAAAAAGTGCTAAATGGTCCGAGCTCTACGACTTACATTGCATGAAGAACAAACACAAAGAAGAAAGGTATCATACGATAGATCAAAACAAAGACAAAACGTTAAGAAAGGACCTCAATAAGAGCTCCTTAGTATGAACCGAAAAATACCACGAGGCACGACGAGCAGCGAGCCCCACTCGACGTCAAGAGAGGCAGTTGGCGCCAGAACACAAACCCGAGCACCAGCTATCAGGGCATTCTGATGGAAAAGATATATTTTCTTAAAAATAGAAGGAGGAAAATCCAACGCGGAAAGGGCCGTATAATAATCCTGAACCTTAACAGGGAGCGGCCAAAGCGGGAACAAGACAAATATGGAAATCGGAACTTAAACATCACCGACATCAGATCTGATGCGCCCCCGCCTTAACTGCAGCGACTACGTCGCAGCGCTAAGTTAACCTATGACTGAACTCCGGCTAGAGCAGTAAAGAGAAACGAAAAAAAAAAAAAATCAATACCATACCGGCGGCCGAGAACACAGGTAAATGCAAATAAACAGAGATAGAATAAGCAAACCCAAGGAGGTTATAGACTAGCCTGGAACGAAAGACGGAAGACGGACATGCACTAATCGAGAAACACCGTTAAGTCACACAGCGAATTGGAATGGAAGACATATAAAACCCACGATCCAGACGGAGGACCTGGAGGCCACTACGTAGGGAAAAACACAACCAAGATCTTCGCCAATATTATAACCCCAACAACCATCATTATCGCCTAATCGCTCCAACCAGAGACCGACCGACGTGGAGGACAAAGACAAAAATGCCGTAACGTCTCAGACGTATTAAGGCCGTGCAAAAAGGGGAACAGTTTGCTAGCATCAAACTTCCCAGTACTTGAACACCCCCAATCCTCAATAATCCACTATGATCGTGAATGAATCCTACCCATCCACGCCATCGCCTGAACGACCTCCTCCATCACCACGCCTGGCAGCGAGCCTCCCAGTGCAGCCGCCACCGCCTAGCTACCCGCCACCTCCTCCACCTCCATCCCCTCAGGATGATGGAGTCAAGGCCACCAAGGCGACGGATCCAACTACGCCCATCCAAATAGAGAAGAAGGACGACGGCCTCACAGTGACGGTCATCCCACCCGCGTCCGGATGGAACCAAACTCTCTTCTGTAAGCGGTCAACGCACTCCATCGAATCAGCAAATAGCAAGGAGATCGAAAGTAAGCGTACCTCCCCAAATTATAAAGGGACACATAGACTCATCTACCACAATCGCCCTCAGTATTATGTAGCAGCTCCACCGAAGTCGTAGTCGATGCAACCCCACGAGTTGACATCAACCTACCCAGAACGACGACCTTTACCACGGACGCGCGTCCCCAGACAGGACAGGGAGATGAGTCACATGATGACGACCCTCAGGTAATAACTGTGTGTCATCATCCAGTCCTGTCTGACCAAGACGCCCCGGTATGGAAACTGGTGGCGAAACCGAACAAGCGGATCAAACAAGGCGACCGCGTGTACGTCCAGCTAGAGGCAGAAGAAGGATTAGTTCGATACAACGACGCCTTTGTAGTCGTCGACGGAGCCTGCCGGGGGCAGGGACTGGCCATCATCAAACTACAGTCGGAAGCGAAAGCCCACAAACCCATTTGCCTCATCGCCAAACTCGAACGAGTAGTCCAGGAAAACGGAAGCTCGACCGCCTTGGAGGAGGAGCACATCACCCAATCCAAGTGGGCGAGACTCCGACGTATCCTGTGCCTTTAGGTGAGCACTATAGCCTGCAACGATTCGAAATCCCTAAAATAATAATAATAACGATACTAGAATAGGAACGAGTACATTACTAAGGCACTCTAGCACAATAACCTCCTCTCCCCCAGACTGCGAAACGATATCAGTACATTCCTTTCAGCCTCCTATCAAACTCCTTCCTTATAGCTACCGAACACATATACGTACCAAAGATAAAAACAGTATCGAGATCTGTCAATTCCGCTCCCTTTCGTTAGTGATGTAACCCCTGATTAATAATGACAATTAAGCTAGCAATAGCGCAGAAACATACCGGAGTGGAATGCGAGATAGACACGATATGAATCATAACAGCTGAGGAACGGGAAACCTGAGCGAGAAACAAGAATAACTCGGATCGAGACACTACTCCGGGAGGAAGAACGCACGAGCTCAAACACTGAAAACAGAGACATCAAAGTAAAGACCTGCCTGCCCTAAAACACCGAAAAACAGGCGCCCGCAAAACTAAGCGAAGAATGAACGGACTCAAACACAAGCCGTGAAGAACATAAGGCACCCACAATATCAACTACTCCACCGTAACAAATAACAGCCAGACGACGTCAATAATGAACACACTGAAAGAATCGAAGCGGCTGGCCCATACGATTGCGCGCAACTACGGGGCAGCGATAACACAAAGACGGTAGCACCTAAGAAAAAGGGCTAAACCTCACCCTACTGTTGAAATCGAAGGAGGTCAGAAGGGTGAGTAAAGTAGGACAAACGAACGGAGTTGGCTAAAAAAGAAACCAGACAGGGGAACAGACGAGCGAAAGAGGACACGGAGACGACTCGTGTCACAATGACACCGCGCGGTAGGAGAAAAAGAATGACTGCCGGGATAATGAGCCCAAAGCAACAACAGAAACACGCACGACTTCGCGCATAGATGGAGCAGAAGCAACAGCAGAGAAAGTAAAAGGAGAATGGTAATAGCCCCGACCAGACCGAAACGGGGCCAAGGGGAAATGATGACGACGAGAACGGTCGAGTAGTGGGCGAGGACAAAAAACCTATATAACACCTACGAAGACGAGAGGTGAGAGCATTACTTGACACGATAAACACCAGACATATACTTACTTACCAACCCACTCAACGCAACTAAGATGACTTCGTCGCGACCACCTACCCCGCCATCCCCCTGGAGGACTCTCGAGCCAATCGAATCCGCGAACGACGAGAGCTACCCCACACTGCGTAAGCTCCATCTTAAACTAACCAAGTCAATGAAGCGAGAAACTAATCGAACCGACGAATGGAATTAGATCTCTCCGCGGAACGAAGGGCGACGGAGAAGAAACGCGGAGGCCCCAAAGGGGAGCCCCCGCTGAGGTCCTCACCGTCCCCACCCACGAACCCCACTCAAGACATCGTGGTGCCGGACAGTACTATACTCACACCAATCTCCCTTCCAAGAACGAGCACACTAGACGAGGGAGAGGAGGGAGACCAGGTCGGACCTTCTAATCCTGTTAGCGAGACATGGACCTCCTCGAAGAATAAGGAGCGAAAGGTACGAGAACTCATGGCACCTTGCAGGCAGCCACTAACAAGGTAGACCCCGACGCAGTCTGGCCGACAGGTTAGCGAGACCGCGAACCAAACGGAAGACGAAGAGACCGTAGAAATCGCAACGGAGAACAGATATCAAGTCCTGCAAGTGCAGGGCGAAACCTCTAAGTCCCCAGAAGCTGTCAGACCTCCGCACTACCCGCCGGCACCACGCAATCAGTCGGCGACGCCGACACCAGCCCCGAAAGGGAAACGGTCCAAGGGAAAAGGAAAGGTGATTAATCCAAAAAATTATACGAACAAACGGAGCAACTGACAAACGCGACGGATAGGCTCGAGCGAAGAAGGTAGTCTTAATCACCGAAGAGTCGGAGGACGATACGCCCCCAACGACCCCGGCCCAGCGGCAGAAGAAGGTCGGTAAGCCCTACAACAAGAACGACTCCCACCACTCCGAAAGACGAGCCTCGGCGAGAATAACCCGCTCAACAAACACGAACGAAGGACCGTCGGCGAACGTGATGGAAATTGGAACTCTGGACGGGGAAGGCGAAGAAAGGAGCATTCCCCGGGAGAGCCGGGAACGAGAAGAAACGGTAGATATCCCAGAGGAGGGGGGATCGCACCACTCAACGGCGAGTCCGAGAGTCCCTGTGAGACACTCGGACCAACCCGAGTCCAGCGCACCCCCCGCCCCGCAAACCGCCAGCGGGCAGAGACTAAACGACGGCATGGACCAACCAGAAGCCGAGTCATCTGTAGATAACCAGAATCAGCAAGGAACGCCTAGCGACGAAGAACCCTTCGAACATACAGGACTCCTGGACGATATCGAGGAGAGTATAGCGCCAAACTCGCCACCACAGCAAACTCACTCCACGCCGATAATTGTCGAGAACTCTCCAGAGCCAGACGAAGCGGCGCCCCCGCCGTACGTACCACACAACTCCCCTCCGCAAGCCCAACATCACCTGCTAGACGACGAAATGAGCGTCGATTCAGACATCGAGGCGCTGACCTTCAACCAGATGGAAGAAGTTAACTTCATCGCAGATATCGATCGCCCACATATCCCGATACTCTGGATGATCCTCTGCCAATTCTGGGGGCCTGCAGCTCACTGGACGGGGCCAATCGGGTACTTACCATCATTCCTGTACGACAACGTCATCGACCCTCAAGTCAGCGACTGGCCAAAGAGACTCGGAGCGCTACTAGTCTGGTTTGCCGGGACAGGTGCCCCAACGGAACAGGAGGCCAGCGAGGCGAAGGGTAAAATTGTATCTTTCGTCGGTAAGACGGTATGCGATATCTCGAAAGCGAAACTAGCCGTCCCGCAGCCCCGTGTCCCGGCGAAACGAGGCCAACCGCCGAACGTATATCTCTTATGGAACCTTACCCCTCTTCAGATCGTCCAATGTTTACAGATCAGATGCGTCTCAACTACGGAGGAGACCATCTTCTTTGCACCAAACCGACTCATCGTCGACACCTTCGTATGCTCACTCCAAGGCTTCGACGAAGACGACCCCGTCCTCATCAGACGCCACCTTAACGTACGGTTCGACGAAGCGAACCTGAACGAGAAGATCAGGAAGTACATTAACAGAGCAGACATACCGGAGTACGAGGACCTAACCGACAACGAGATCGTAGTCGACGTTCGCAGATCACTCAGAGTCTCCGTCACCCACGGCAAGACGAAGAAAAACTCAAACGCCACCATCGTTCATGTCTTCCTTAATACGCTAACGCAAGACGCCGACGAATGGCTCGGCTTCAAAGGCGAAGTAGTCAAATGCGACCTTAAGGACGCGGTAATGGGTATGAACATCCGAGTCTTTACTGAATGGAGATGTAAGATATGCAACAGCCAAGCCCACGACGTCGAGCAGTGCTTCCTCTTCAAAGAGGAAGGCTGGAAATTTAATCCCAAGCTCCGCGACCTTCTCCCGAAGAAAACCGAAGACCAGCCACAGACGCGGACACAGAACCAAGTAGTCGACCCCATGGCCTTCTCCTCCATCCAACAAGAACCGCAAGCCGGACGAGGCAGAGGAGGTAGAGGCAGGGGAGCCGGAAGAGGCAGAGGCAGAGGCGAAGGTAGAGGCAGGGGAAACTTCGCGCGAGGCAGAGGCTTCCGAGGCTGACCGCATCAGGATACTTAATATCACTATCGTACGCATACACATCACACCCCACCTCATAGTACCGATCCCTCCGAATAAACTTTTGTGATGAACGTGACCCGACATTATTAACAATAAGAGTCCGATTACTCAAAAAAGCGACCACATCGAATACCAAGTAAGATAAGTGGGAACGATAGTAACTAAGAGACGAGTAGGCCCAAATATACTGGCTGAGCATTCGGTTACAGGAAAGCCTAACCGTCAGTAGGAAGCTAAGAAACAATGGACATGGGCCACCCACAATGTAGAAAGGAAGCCGGGATGCCTTGGAATCCAGGACTAACGAACTACAAGGCCCTCCGTCGATCTAGGCGACCGTATGACCGACGAAGAAAGCTTATTTCAGGCCGGACGCCCCCCCACCTCAGCACAACATTATTGAACAACACACGGTTACAACGCAGGGCGAAACGGATCAAAGATCCTACGCGGTACGAGGCAGCGATGACCTGCCCGCCGATGATCAAGCCGACGACTACCGCGTAGATTTAGGAGACGGGCAAAGTCAAAACCCCCCCATACAACCTACACAAAACCCACCCCACCCCTTACAACCCAACACACCCTCGTACGAGGGAAACCTATGGGCTAATAATGAAGCAGTACAAAACGAGAGCGACGATGGAGCCCAGGAGGCCCCCCGTGCGAGAAACCCGAAGAAAAATAGCCGCAAAACGGCGGCAACAATACAAGTCGCTACACTTAACATGAAAGGAAGAGGAGAACTAAACCCTAACCAGCCTAATAGTAAATGGAATAAGATTAACCAGTTACTAAGAACGAACAAGATAGCAGTCCTAGCGGTACAAGAGACTCATCTGGAGCCACATCACGTAGAGACGCTACACTCCTACTTCGAGAACCGAATACATATTATCCCTTCCTTCCCCGATGAAAGAGCATCAGCTTCAAAGGGAGTAGCTTTCGTGATTAACAAAGAAAGACTGGACTATACAAAGGTGTCCGCGATAGATATAATACCGGGCAGAGCAAGCCTTCTGACTTTCACATGGCACCAAAAAGTAGTTATGACGATTCTAAATGTCTATGCACCCAACGCGTATAACGAGAACGAGCAGTTCTGGAAGCAGCTATTAACTGAATGGCGCACGAGACAACTAAACCCGCCGAGCGTACTCATGGGAGATTTCAACATTGTAGAAGAAAGAATAGACAGACGACCGATGAGATCAGACCCATCGGGGCCCATAACGGCCCTACAAGAGCTATATAACCACTTTGGAATGACAGACCCATGGAGAAATATGTACCCAAGAGAAAGGGAGTTCACGTATGCACAAGAGAATGGAGGAAGTCTATCAAGACTAGATAGGATATACA
This sequence comes from Irpex sp. PG99-01B2, assembly GCA_037041695.1. Taxonomy (NCBI): domain Eukaryota; kingdom Fungi; phylum Basidiomycota; class Agaricomycetes; order Polyporales; family Irpicaceae; genus Irpex; species Irpex sp. PG99-01B2. Next base: position 8,697 of record JAXQIY010000162.1, read on the forward strand.
CATCGATAGAAGTCGCAAAGGCAACCCAGCAATGGATGTTTAGCCAGCCGGAAGGACTATCAACGGACCATACGATGGTTACCGTATCGCTGACGGACAAAAAGCTACCGCGTATAGGACCGGGGCGATGGACAGTTCCGAAAACGATAATCGCGGATAAAACATTCCAGGAACATATCACTAGAGCAGGAAAAGAAGCTGCGAAACAAATGTCTGATCAGTTTATGAGAGAAGGCAATGAAAGAACGCCGGAAAAAAACCCACAGACAATATGGGACGAATTCAAGAAAGAGGCAATAATCGGTATAGCGCGAAAGATGGCTAAGGTCAAAATCCCAAAGCTCGCAAACCGAATACGGAAAAAAAAGGACCACCGACACGAACTACTAAGTAGACCAGAGGCGGAAGATGATGACTCCATAAGAAGAGAGGCAGCACTTCTACTGGAAGAAATTAAAGACCTAGAAGCGAGAAAATTCAACGCAGCCAGGAAAACAGTAGCCACAAATAACTGGATCTACGGAGAAAAAATCAATAAAGACTGGATAGCAGCGAACAAACCGAAAAGCCCCAGGGATATTATCCTGACGGTCAGAGACCCAAAGTCAGGGCAACCGAGAGGCCACCCTCACTATACCCCTGATGACCCGCCGGTCTACATTGAAAGATCGGACAAAATGGCTGAAGCGGCAGCGGATTACCATGACTCCCTACAAGCCGAAGGGATCACAGCAGACCTAGACGAAGCCACAGAAAGGGAGAGAATAATAGAAGACGTACTTCAAAATATAACAACGTACTTCACGAAGAAGGCACGGAAAGACATGAAAGCCTACCTGGAAGATGTCGACCTGGAGCAAGCATTGAAGCTCTCTGCGAACGGAAAAGCCCCAGGTCTCGACGGGATCCCATATGAACTCTGGAAAGAGCTGTATAGACAAAACCGTGAAGAAGATAAAAGAAATGAGAAAGCAAGGCAGAAGGAAGAACCACAAACAGACGACACCTTAGATATAGTAGCCCTTTTCCGCCTAGTCTTTAACGACATAGAAAAGAATGGGGTAAACCCAAATTCAAGCTTCGCGGAAGGATGGATCGTCCCAATCTATAAAAAGAAAGACAACAGAGAAATAGCGAACTATCGCCCAATAACGCTGCTCAACTCCGACTATAAACTACTCACCAAGGCATATTCGGTAAAGATAGCCCGATGGATACACTTTGCAATACACCCAGACCAAGCCGGGTTTATCCCAAATAGATCTATCTTCAACCACACGAACCTCGTAAGAACGATGATCGAATACGCGGAAGCTGAAGAGGAGAATGGTGTGATAATAGCTTTAGATCAGGAAAAGGCCTACGATAAAGTGGCACACGATTACCTCTGGAAAGTACTGAAGCGGTTCAAAGTCCCAACAAAGATGATAGACACGATTAAAAGCCTATATGAATCGGCGGAATCCTGTGTGATGATAAATGGAACTATTAGTAGAAGATTCAAAATAACAAGAGGAGTAAGACAAGGAGACCCCCTATCGTGCTTACTCTTCGACCTTGCGATAGAGCCTCTAGCATGCATGCTTAGGAACTCAACACTAAAAGGCTTTCAAATCCCGGGAGCCCCAAACCGGCTGATAACCACGCTATTTGCGGATGATACGACAGTGTACCTATCAAGGTATGACAGATACTCGGAGCTCCAGGAGATCCTAGCCAAATGGTGCAAGGCATCAAGAGCAAAGTTTAATCTAGAAAAAACAGAAATTATCCCAATAGGGTCTAAAGAGTATAGGGACTTAGTAATAACGAACAGATCCTTTGACATAACGAAAGAAGTCCTACCACCGGACGTCCGAATCACAGAAGACGGGGTCCTAGTGAGAATCCTAGGAGGATGGTTCGGAAACGGAGGAGATGAGACAGCTCCGTGGAAAACACTAATCAAGAAACTACGTACCAGATTAAAACAGTGGGATAGACCAGGCCTCACCCTCTTCGGAAGGAAACTGGTTCTAAACATGGAAATGGGAGGAAGAATACAGTTCCTAGCTAAAGTACTAGGCGTCCCAGAAACCATAAAAAGTGAACTGAAAACAATACTACGAACCTTTGTATGGCAGGAAAGAGGATTAATCCCGGTGAACATGGAAACGCTAAACGACCCAATAGAGGAAGGCGGCCTAAACCTCTTCAACCTAGACACGAGGCTAAAAGCGATAGAATTGACATGGCTTAAACCCTTCCTAGACCTGACAAAAGCAAGACCAATGTGGGCGTATATCGCGGATGCATTACTAGCGAATGCGGCGAACAAGACGGGACAGAGAGTCGACAAGGCGACAAAATTACAATACTTCCTACAAAACTGGAATGTAAATACGAGCAGCAAATCGAAGCTCCCTACTCACCTCAAGACTATGATCAAACTGGCAAAAGAAGTAAACCTAAGACTGGACGCGATCCAAATTAGTCAAGAATTGAAAGGAACCCTACCAATATGGCTCCACCTGGGGATCTCGGACCTTCTCAAAAAGATGTACAACAAACCTAGAGCGAAATGTCTGAGACGAAATCATGGAATTAAAACAGTAGCGCAACTACTCACCCTAATTGAATACGGAGACTTAACTACAAAAAATGCGACAAAGCATTATAAACGACGAGCTTGCTGCAGGTTCTGCAAAAAAGTAAAAGAATGGCATCAATGTGAGTCGCCGTTCCAATGCTTGGAAACAGCAAGAGAGATATATGCAAAACTCACAACGAAATGGGACCCGGCGGAAGCTCCGCCACAGGATGGATTATCCTTGACTAAGAGAAGGAAACGAATGAACGTCAAGAATAATAAGAAGTC
>JAXQIY010000163.1:0-10558 GCA_037041695.1 Irpex sp. PG99-01B2
GTGAACAGTTTGCCCCCCGAAATTCTAGGTGCCATCTTCCAGTATGCGGAGTATACGGAACGTCCCGTGTCAACAATCGGCAGCCGTGTACGCTTCACATGGCCGATATTGCAGTCCGTCTGCCGTTATTGGAGACACACCGCCCTATTGACTCCTGCGCTGTGGAGCTATATCTATCTGCGCGAGAAACATCTCTCCCACGAAAGCCCATCATACTTGGAGAATATCTCAACTATTCACTTTCAAAGATCTGGAGTCCTCCCGCTCACCGTTGATATGTCTGGCCTGGATGAATCCCGACCAGTGGAGTTGATGCCCCACGCGACTTTGCAAGCCATCCAGAACATCATACTACAATCACCACGTATCTGTGACTTAAGATTGCAATCCTCTCTTACACCCTATATTCTCCATCCATTTACCCAGGAAACCGGCGGTAATAGCCTGGAAACCCTTGCGCTACTCTGTCCAGGGGCTGACCCAACCTACCGCTGGGATTTGTTCAGTGGCCTCAAGGCACCTCGACTGCGCACGTTATGCGTGGATGGGTATACAGGCTGGACTTTGATGCCTTTCCGTACCCTTCGCATCCTCGTACTTTCGGACCAATACCTTGGTCCTGAACAGATTCGCGCCCTACACACGGTATTATTGTCTAATTCCTGTCTCACAGACCTCGTCATCTCCGGGGAATGTTCAGACTTGGACGACCACTCATATCTCGACAGTCTCGCGCCCGTCGCTATGCCAAGTTTAAAAACCATCTACGTCCACAACAATTCCACTGAGGATTCGTTGATAGCCTTCATAGAGCATAAATTGGATCTTCGCCCGGGATATGCAAAGTTTTACGATCCGCTGTGGTGCACAACGATATCACGAATTTTCCCTATCCCGGAGCAATATTATTTCCCGTTGAGCCGACTTTTCGTCGGTCCAATTGACAGCGAAGATGAAATTGGATGGGTAATTGGCACGGATGGAGTCAACTCGCTCTGTCTCAACACCTCCATCGCGGCATTCCTCTTCAGATATTCACAGGCTGGTCATTCGCCGATTCACGAACTTTGGCTCTTTGCGTGGGCAAAGTCTCAATATGACGACGGGGCCGATTGGAGTACTGCGCTCCATGAAATGAAAGGGGTGAAGAAGCTCGTATTGCGTCGCGGAATCTCGAACTGGCTCACCCGCATTCATGAACGTGCTCTCTTCCCTTCCTTATCCGAGCTTCAACTTCACTTCGAGCTTTCTGAAAGAGTTCCGCTTATCCTTGACTTCGTAAAGAGAAGACGAGACGCAGGATATCCGATCGACACACTGCGCTTTGTGCTCCATGCCAAAGGGAAGGACCCACAAGAGACGTTCCTTGCCTGCAGAGACAATGTCGCGCAGTTTCGTAGTGTTGTCCCCCAGATCCTATTCATAGATCGAGACGAAGTCACTCCCGAAATGGAACTCCCAGAAATATGTACCACCAACTCCGCACTTCATGACGACTGGACATCGTGGTCGACCCACATGAAGGATTAACACAACCGGTACCGAGGGCTGTTTCCAAGATACTCACGCGGTTGGAAATGAGAACGTACATGGACATATTACAATATGAGAGGGGATTGGAGCTTGAAGTGTGGGGCGAGGAAGCATTGGACAGTGTGGATTGTACTCTATGCATGTATTATTCGCTAGATACCATTGTGCACGGGAAACAGCACGGAGATCCAACGAAGGCTGCCGCTAGCCTAGCGTGGGAAATACAGTGGCGCTAAACCTGCCTCGTTCCTATCGTTTCTAATATCTTTTGCCGCGAGGCCACCGGTACCGTACCCACGAGAACGCGAATATCGAGTTTAGTTCAGCTACAACTAGCTCCAGGTTCTAGGCAAGTAAATACCGGTACCAAACGGAGTCTACTAAAAGCTCTTCTTTCGCGCCCTCGGTGGGCCTATCACACTCACAGATAAAAAATGTCTGGCCCCCCTATCTCACCCGAATTCAGTATCAAGAGGATGGAAGGTGCTTTGCAAGATTTATACAATTGTATGCACTGGCTCAGTGCTGAAGACAATTTTGACCAGTCCGCTTCATCATTTTACTAGCTTTATAACCGCTCGGAACTGATAAATACGTATCTGAGCCCAGAGTCTCACATGAAGTCAATCTATACGGGGTATATCAATAGCTTTATTACCTAGTATACCCACGAAGACTGAGCTTCCAACATGGACACATCTAGATTCGGCATACGGTCGAAGACATTCTACGACGAGTTTACTCGGTTCACAACCGCCGGCAACCCGTGAACACTCTGCCTCCCGAAATCCTGGGTACTATATTCCAGTATGCAGAAGATATCGACAGACCATTATCAACGACTAGTTCCCATACATACTTTATGTGGCCGACGGTACAGTCTATCTGTCGCTATTGGAGACATACAGCTCTCTTGACCCCTGCGCTTTGGAGTTACATCTCTCTCCGCGATAAACATCTCTTCCAAAGAAATTCAGTATACCTGGACAATATCGCAGCCATTCATCTCCAACGATCTGGCATCCTCCCTCTTACTGTCGACATTTTCGACAACTTCAGCTCTGGAGAGTATCCACCGGTGGAGAAGATGCCTCATGCGACGTTGCTAGCCCTCCAGGGCATAATCTGTCAGTCATCGCGGATCCGTGAATTGAGATTGCAGTATCCCCTAGCACCCTACTTCCTCTACCCATTTACCCTGGAATCCCAAGGTCATAATCTGGTTACCCTTGCGTTAGTCTGTTCGGAAAAAGACTCCAATCGTGACAAGGATCTACTCAGTGACATCAAGGCACCTCGGTTGCGCACGTTATGCTTAAATACGCACTCTTCCTGGACTAGCGCACCTTTCCGTACCCTTCGTGAACTCGTACTTTCGGAACAGGAATTCGGTGTTGAAGCGATTCGCGCTCTACACAGACTACTACTATCGAATCCCTATTTAACAGATCTGGTCCTGACTGGGAGGTACTCAAACGTCTCCGCCGACCCGTTATCCTTGCAAAGTCTCTCCCGAGTCGACATGCCAAGACTAAAGACCATCTTGACTCACGATGAATCCTCTACGGATATACTAGGAGAATTCGTAGAGACCAAATTGACTCTGCAGCCAGGGTTTGCGAAGATTCACCACTCATTGAACACTACAGCCATATCACGAATCTACCCTACTCCGGAGCAGTTCTTCTTCCCGCTTAGCCGACTCTTTATCGGGTCGTCCTACAGCGAGCGATCCGGACGATTGTTGGGAACGGACGGAATCAGCTCGTTCTACGTCCACACCTCCATCATTGACTTCTTAGAGAGGTACTCGCAGGCCAGTCACCTACCAATCCCCGAACTTTGGCTCTTTGCCAATTCGAGATGCAGTGACTATAGTGGTAACGATTGGTCTATTGCGCTTAGGACGATGACAGGGGTGAAGAAGCTCGTGTTACGCGTCGACATCGCCACCTGGCTCACTCGTATCTACGAACTTTCACTTTTCCCTTCATTGTCGGAACTCCAACTGCATATCCGGTCTCCCGAGGATATTTCCCGCATTTTCCGCTTCCTGAAGAAGAGACGGGACACAAACCACCCAGTAGAGACGCTGCGCTTCGTGCTTCATGCGTCGCACAAGGATGCGACAGAGACATTCCTGACTTGTAGGAAGAATGCCGCGGAGTTTGGCCGATTTGTTCCCCACGTCCTGTTTGCGAACCCGGATACAGACCCACCAGAGATGGAATTGCCTGAAATCTGTAGAACCGAGTCACCACTCCACGATTATTGGCACTCGTGGTCATATCACATGGCTAATTAATATGTGTGGGTTCTCCTCAACATGTTTCGTTGAGTGCGGACGATGATGAAATCAGAGGCGGGGTTTCAAGATGTAGCTGGGAAGCCGGCCAGACGTATCGTAGGTTATATTCTACGTTAATATGTATCGACAGTGTACAGATTTGGTTTACATAAAAACAACTCTGTCGTTGACTAATGATTGCGAGCAAAAAACAACGGTCGCGCTTTCTGCTCGAGACTTCCGGTAGCCTGCATTCTTTCCCCCGCTAAACACCAACGGGACAATGACCGGACAGGAGCCTGAGGTCCAAGCAACAGGGAACAAGCTTAAGGACGCAGCTACAGCGTTTAGAATAGCTACAAAGAATGCGCTAACGTGCTTACGAAGGGATTTTTAAGAACTATGGGCATACACGAGATTGATAATGGTCGCGCTGAGTCTCATACAAGGGTAAGTCGATGTTTCACGGTGATCATTATATGCAAAGTCATAAAGCTAACATAACAAAACAGAACTCGGAAGCGAGAGAAAGCAACCCGACAAACCCCACTGTATAAGAAGTGATATATACCAAGATGTAAGAGGCTATTGGAAGTACAACTGCTGGACTTCGCCCTGCGAGAACGGCAAGTTGCAAGCTGGGCACTTGCGCTGTCTGCTTGCTATTCGCTCGTTGACGCAATTCTTGCAGAAGGCTAGCGAGTAATCAAGTCAGACATCTGGTTACGATAGAGAATGTGGGGCATACGTACAGTGCATGCATTTCGTAATAACCGTATTACGCATGTTCATCTTGCAAGTCGAGCACTTAAGTAGACTCTGCAAGTGTATGACGAGGGTAAGAAAAAACAATTGCGGGCATGAGAATGATGACAGAAACGTACCATGCACTTGTCGACTTCGCTCTGCAGCTGCGCCTCGCGAGCAGTACCACTCATACTTTGGTTAGTTACGCTAGTCTTGAGCTTCGTGGATTGTCGTTCGACGTCTTTGAGTTTCTTGTTGAGACTCTCTTCGAGTTTAACGACGGCGGAGCGTTTACGGCTGAGCTCTGCAAGAACTTCTTGCACAGGGACTTTCGACTGCGCATACATTGTGAGCATTTTGGTATGTCCGACTGAGAACGAACACACCTCGTCCAGCTGTTTCCTCAGAGCATCACCTCGGTCGTAATACATGCGGCGCTGAGAGTCAAGCTCAAGAATCTTATTCTCTTGCATGACTTTGGTTTCCCGAAGCAGAAGGAGTTCCGTCTCCATCTCTTTCTGCATAGCAATGAGGACAATGCTGGCGACACAAGAGGGGGGGCTACTTACAGCGAGGTTGGACGAATTCTTCTCCTGCGCCAGAAGCCTCTCAAGAGTCTGAACTTGCTTCTCAAGGTTACGAGCGAGTGTTTTCTTCTCCAGCTCCAAAGCCTCCTTGGCGCGCATGATCGAGTAGAACTTGTTGTCCGATTTAGCTTTCTGTAGTGGCCACACAATCAATATTCTCGCTCATAATATCTATCCTCGTAGGAAACTTGCCTCATTGCCGGTCTTGATCAGGCGCTCCTCCATACTAGAAAGATCGAAAACCTTGCTCTTCGCCTGCTTGTCTAACGCTTCCCAGGCAGCCGACAGCCGTTCTATCTCGGTGTAGAGAGAGGACTCAGCCTGATCAAAACGCATGTCAGCACAATGTCATGTCGAACAACGTCAGCCCTTACCTGTTCGCGTTGTTGGTCTTGTAGTTTGAGTTTCTGAATCTCGTCCTCCTTAGCATGTAGCTGCTGCGTCAGCACTTGAACATCAGCAGGCTGCTTCGAAGTTGATTCGCCAAACACAGCCTGATAACGCTCGAGCTGTTTTGTCACGTCCAGCAATTTACGCTTCACGTCGATGTCCTGGACCTTTTCAGCGGCAGCAGCCCTCTGTTCCGCGTCACTGTCATGAAAATGAATTAGTATACGGACGGATGTTGAGGAGCGCGTTTACGCACGCTAAACGTGACTTGAGATCCTCAATATACGACTGTTCCTCAGTGCTGGATTGCAAGATAAACTTCAACAAGTCTTCGTCCCCAACCTCGGCGGCCAACCGAGCACGAAGTCTGTTAACTTCCAGTGCTAGCGTCTTCACTCGTTCCTGTAATCAAAGATTAGCGGTACAGTAAAACTGTCCTTATTGAGTACATACCGAGCGAGCTTCCGCAAGAGTCTTATACTCTTGAAGAGATTGTAACCTGACGCTGCACTTCTGCTTGTATTCGTTGAGATCGCTCAAATGCTGATCACGCTGTTCTCGAATACGAGCAATGTCCTTGTCTCGAGATGCAATCTGAGCACGAAGTTCCTCTCCTTTCTTCTCGAAGATAGACTTCGGCATCATTAGTCAACTGTTAGAGTGCTCAGTGAGTGCGACATACGCTGTAGCTCCTCTCCAGGTCAACTCGCTGTCTCCTCAGAAGATTGATCTCCCCCACGAGAAGGGCAATCCGAGAATCCCTTTCCTGAACAGTATGTTCCAAGGCGGATGCGTGCTGCTGCAGATTTGTGAAGAGGACGTGCGACCTGACTAGCTTCTCGGAAGCCACTTTTTGCTGTTGTGTAGATGTTAGATTTGGAGTGCAGTTTGATGCACCTTAGCCTACCTTCAGTTGCAGCTGAAGATCAGTCACTTCTTCCTCCAGTTTCGCGTTGTCTTCCAGCAGTTTCTTCACTGACTGACTGATGTCAACCTGGCTATCGTCTGACTTTTCAATGCCCATGAGGACATCTCCGTTGACAATGGGTGATCGTGGACTGAGAGGCTAATCCACGCAGATATTAACAACCATTACACCACATCAGAATTGTGCACTCACCGAAGCAGCAGCTGGTGTGCCCTCCGGAACAGGCTCTGGAGAAGCCTTACTGTCGCGAGCGTCACCACCGCCGACACCAGTAGCTTGCGAGGTGCGCTCGGTGTCGGGGTTTAAGGACGCCACGACCTTACTCTGCAGTCGATCCAGTCGTCTTTCAGTGGCCACAAGTTGTTCGTGGTACCGTTGTTTATCGGCGTCTGAGTCACGCAGCTTAGCGTTGAGCAAGGATACTTCTGATCGCAACGTTGAGCACTGAACAATACTCAGCTTGCATAATACAAGACCGTATGGTGGCACACACCTCTGATTGAGCCTTATGGCACTGCCTCACTGCTTCATCCTGCAACAATGACGACCCTTGCTTCCCTCCCAGACGTACAAACGTCTTTACCAGCCTTTCGGTGGCATGCATCTTGTTGCGTAGCCCTTCAACATAATGTGGATCTGGATCGCCCGAGATATGACTCGTCAAGTCGTATATGTCTTGCAAAAGAGTGTGAGAGAGTTACAGAGAATGTCGAACCAGAACAATAAGTACCTTTGGTTGAGACGTCGACAGGCTCAAGGTCGTCCGGCTTCGCCAGCGAGCGAATAGTCGATATAAGCTTGAAGAAACCAGTGAGTAAAAGTACGTACAGACCTCTGCATTTACTCTTTACCTGCGTCCAACACGCCTCCAAGGCGGCCAACCCAGCCTCACAAGTATTCCGCCTCCGTTCCAGCTCAGTAATCTTGGCCTGACTTCGCTCATTCTCTCTCGAATAATGCTTCATCTGCCTATAGATTGCATCCTTTCTGAACAACTAAAGAGACTTTCAACGGTCCACGCCGCATAACTCAGGTCGAAAACGTCTATTCACCTCGAGACTGTCGCCGTCCTTTGGTTCACTTGAGTCTGGCACACCGTTCACGGGCACGGACGAGTCACGGCTGTCGGACACTGCTCTCTTCTTCGACTGCAATACGTCTGCATCCTCAACTCTTGGCCTTTTTCTGGACTCCATGGACGAGCAATAAATGAGGAGGAATAAGTTATGAAGCAAGAGAGAATGCTGGTCATGGCAGAGGTCAACAAATCAAACTCCGCTAGCTACTCCGTCTCTTACTTAGACGCCCTAGATGCGCCTAAACTGGCGCGCAGAGAGCTGTCTTGCCCGACTCTCAGCTCTACTCTAATCTTATGCGTGTAATTCAGAACATGTGCGGCCTAGGAAATGTATCTGGAGATGTATTAGGTCCGTAACATCGACGAAGCGCAGGTAATGACACACAAAGCACTCCGCTACGAAGAAAGAGTCGGCAAGGAGGAACTCACCGATTACTTTCTGACTGAGCTCGTCCTTGATGTGCCTCGCGCGGTACTCGTCGTACCTGTGCGTCGAGTTGGGATTGAAGTTGAAGCACTGGGAGGTGTGTTGCGCGCTGTCGTCGATGCTGCAAACCAAGTTTCTGCGGTCTGTTACGAGATGCGAAGATATACCACTCACCACCCCGCGAACTCGCAGTGCTGCCCCTTACGCCCCGCATGGATACTCTCGTCCCTCGTACCCCTCGCACACCACTACCTCGACTTGTCGACCGAGAACCTTCTTTCTCTTTCTCTAACCGTTGTCGTTCTTCCTTTGCCAATCGTTCCTCTTCTTCGCGTTGTAACCGTTCGCGCTCTCGCTGCGCTGCCTCTTCTCGTTCTCGCTCTTCTTGGAGTCGACGTTCTTGTTCCAAACGTATCTCGTGCTCGATTTGAGCCTCGTCCTGGGAGCGGGATCTTGGGCACGTGAATGGTCACAAAAATGCACTGAGATACTCACGGCATCTGCCCCTTCCCAACGTTCGTCCAGGATTAATTGCGTCACCTTCTCCGATTTCGCTAGAATAGTGACATATTTATCTAGTAGTGCATTGGTGTTCGCGAGTTTCTCTGCCACACGCTATAAACGTCAACTTATTCTGCACTTTGCAAAATAGAGAGACTACTCACATCTGTGTTGGACTGTGTTTCCCTCATTGCCTCCTTGTACACATCGAACGCAGCGTTTATCTTCTTGAGGGTGAGAAGGTCATGCTGTAACCTCTCCTCTCGAGTCTTCGCTGCAGCCCTTTGTGCCTTCTCGATGTCTTCTGGTTTCATGGTGCCGTTGAGTGCCTCTCCCCCGAACACGTCATCCTCATCATTGGCATCTGCAATTGCTGATTCGTCCGCATCTTGGGGCGATGGCGGTTGTGCAAAGAGACTGAATTTGCGCCGTGGTGGGTCCAACGGTCGGTCCTGTAGTGAGAGCTCGGAGAGCGAGAGATCATCTCCACCATGTCCTGTGCGCGACGAGTTCCCGCTTATCAGGGATTCAGATAGCAGTCGCGAGCCACTGTCTGAAATATGAAAGTCCGATGAAAAGTCCTGTGATGACATGAGAGATGTGTGTGGTCGTAACTTGTAAGTATCCAGAAAGCCCTGACACCCAGCTGTAGATCAGGCCTCAGGCGCCAGTACCCAGTGATCCGCTGATATCTCGGACGACGGGGTCCTTCCGCTAACTTACATGCTCATTGCTCACATACTCGTTGTTCAGGAAAAGAATGGCGGTGGATGATACAAGCTCCTCGACAGTGAGGGCTTGCTATTCTACACAATACAGTAACCATCGGCGAAACTCCATAATCTGCATCAAATTATCATACAGCCTGACCCAAGTCAGCCTTAGCCTCAACATCGCTGTTTCTTCCGCTTCCGTGCAAATCGACCACAGAGGGTACTGAAACAGCGGGGTCCGCACGTTCTACGGCGACTTGAACCTGGTAAATCGGCAAGTTCATAGAGAAGCGCGCAGTCTGAGACTGAGTGAGAACTTGGACCGTGCGGATAGCTTCTGGGCCGCTACCCACGTACTTCTCCATAGAAATAGCGATCAGCAGCATTGACGGATACATGCCCTACAATACCATAAGCTTTTGGTCAGTATGGTTCCTCTGAGGAAAGTGTGGTGCAGCATACCACTACTTGGATGAGACTGGTAGACAGAAAGTACTCCGAAAATATAGACTCTGCCTTACTGCCGATGGGGCTAAATTCGCTGACAACAACTCCAGCCTTATACAAGATCAGTAGAAAATCGATGATGGTCTGATTACTAGAAAGATCTTACCCAGAGTGCAGAATACAATACCCCCGAGTCAATGAACAAAGCCAAAAGCTTTTGTGATCGAGTCAATGTATTCCCCGTAGTGAGATAGTTCTTTACAACACGCTTATGCATCCTGCGCAAACGCAACGTGAATAATCAGTACAATGTGAGGAGGCGGTCGATAACGTACCATGCCTTATATGCCACGACCGACGTTGCCCACAAGTTCAATACGAAGGATAGACAAACCGTCAGTAATGGACCCGGCATATTGGTGCCACAGAAGAGGCACCTTGATGAGGTAGTTTGGATGCAGGTGTCTATGGTATTAGAGCCCGATATGCCTAGCGAATATGCTGAGCCGACATTGAAAGAAGATTGCCTGATGTGCTCACCTACCAATGCAAAAAACAATACGGCAGAGGTAATCTGAACTGCACGCTTGCCGCTCCAAATTGTATAAGCCCTAAAGAGCACAATTGCATCACTTAGTATGACCTGCACAAAGGAATATTATTGAGCACCAATGAAGAACGTGTGATTTAGATGACGAACGCTGATAGAGAGAAAGGCTGTCGGAGTACAACTCGGGAGGGCTGCTGTTCCTGCCCAAAACGTATTGTTGGAAGCCAAGATGTCTAGTGCATCCGACGGACACGATGTGATAGGGTTTGACGCAGTCAGGCCCCGAATGTTAGCCATGAGCAATTGTTCATCCGCAAGGGATCTCTGCGTCCACAAGCTGAGCATAGTGCCCCAGTGGGCCGTCGCCATA
>JAXQIY010000164.1:0-11373 GCA_037041695.1 Irpex sp. PG99-01B2
CTGCAAGAGATCACTACAAGGACATCACATGGAGCTGGAGCGGATTACCTCTCCGTTCTTGCTCGGGGCACGAAGGGTAAAGATGAAAAAAGCGCCTTACAGCGATTGCAGGTTGTTCGGCTGGCTCTCGCTAAATACTACGCTCGTTGCGGAGCCATCGGTGTGAGCGGTAGGCCTGGTGGTGTGTTCGAATACTGATGTCGCTGACTCTCTACACCTGTACATCTACGTGCTATTAATATTTGTATTTTACCATTCTACCTTGCTTGTGCGAATGTAGCGCAGCTGATACCTTGAAGCGGAAGGAAACCGAAATCATATCGTCACAATACATCCTCATCTAGCTCATCCTCATCCAAGTCAACCACCGAAATGAACCGTTTACCTCCGTTCCGCTGTTTATCGTTACTCAGTACACGACGCGCACTGCTTACGACACATCGAGAGATGGCAAAACAGCTTACTCACCATGGCAAACATTTCTGACGACGCCTCGCGTATACGTCGGTCCTTCAGGCTCATCGGCCGCGATGCGCTGGTTACGATGCTTGGGTTCCCCGACGGCGGACATGATACAGGCGGTGCCGACGTCATATCGTTCGTTGAACTCGACATTTGCACAGTAGAGCAGACAGACTGGAGAGCAGAGATGTCTTCGGAGTCGTCGATCTTTCGCGTCGACATCGACAGATGCACAGCGTTTGGTGATAGCGGGCGAGTTGGGGAAGATGACGCCGAAGCCGGTGTAGCGACGCCCACCTTATGAGAACAGTCCATCGCGGGCGTAGGAGTCGTTATCGCGCTAGACATGTTACCGAAAGAACTCGGAACAGGAGTCTCACCTTCCTCGGCTACGGCGGAGGACACATTTCCGTATGCGGGGAGCTCGGAGAACACTTGGCGGGTAGGATGGGCAAAGGTATCCAGTTGCGCTTTTTGGACGTGTTCTACAGATCTAGATGGGCAACTCAGAGAGGACTGTAGCGAGCTCGATGCATTGGACGGAACGAGAGTTTGGCTAGTTGCGTCTACCTCGAGCTGGGATGGGACCTGAGAGGACCACGCAAGCGAGGAATTATCAAGAGCACTGGTGTAACTACGAAGAATGTTCTCGCGAGGCGACTGCAGATACGAGTTCTGAGCAGATTCCGAAGGTATGTCGATAGAGTTGCGCTTCTTCTTGGATGACTCCTTCTTGGATGAAAGCACGGCGAAAGAGAAATCTAGTTGCGACTGAATTAGTCTTTGTTTTTTTCTGGGTGTTGAGCGAGGGGAGAGGTGGTCGAGTGGGTGTTCATTCGCTTTTCGCCTCTTCTTGGGTGACGACTGAGAGGGAGAAGAGCAGGGAGACAGTGGAGCTACACGCGCTGGTGTGCGAGCTTTATTTCGCGTAGAAGAAGACGAGAGAGAGGCAGCAACAGCAGTCTTGATGTCCACTATATTATCTCGCATTGTACCAGTTAGAGCCTCAGCCTCGCGGACAGAGTTTTTGATGTCATTCTTCGCAGAGTCGATGTACAGCGGAATGGCCTCAATGAGGGGTGTAAGCGGAGAAATAAGGGTGAGGAGCTGCCCTTGCTGCTCCTGAATCGTCTGTAGAGTTCGTAGCTGGGTCTGGTTCAACTGCCAGTCGCCTCAGGACATGTGGTACAGTACTTAGATCTAATGCGACGTACCATGTTGAGAGCATCGACCCGTCTATCAAGACCATCAAACTTCTTAGTCAAGAGCTCTATGGTCTTCAATAGTTCTTCTACGTTCGCTACCTGTGCTGGCTTCCCAATAGATTTCTGCAGCTGGGTCTGGCAGCGATTGACTTCCGCAAATTAGCCGCGATATATGCTACTATATGCGCTCCAAACTCACTCAAGTCTACCTGGTCGGAGAGAACTTTATCATTTCCGTGCTGGAAGACCTTATGGGACATAGACACTTCGTTCTTGGCTTGCTCGACCTCGCTATGCAGTTTATCAATCTTTCCGGAGAACTTTTCCAATACCGCTTGTGTATCGTGTAGTAACATCCTCGCAGACGTTCCAGCCTTGTCAACAGGTTTCATAGGAGGAACCAGGTTCGATTTGTCGCCATTGCTCTTCGCAGCCAGAGATGTATGCGGTTTCTTGTGCAGAAGATGACCCCAGAGTGCAGCAGTTGTAGATGAACGAGGGAGAGCCAGGCGTGGTTCCACAGAACTTCCAGAGCTTGAAGCCATCCTAGCAGTTCTTCAATATTTAAAACTTGCACAGTCCTGAGAAGATGGGCCAAGAGACCAGGAGTCTTTAACTGGACGTGGTGGGGAGCAAGCAAGGTTCGGACAATGCCGATGAGATCAATCATCGCTTGTAGGCGCAGGTTTACACTTTCAAGGAAAGTTTCTGTACTCTCTTACTGTCTACAAGCATCTAAAACACTGATATCCGCCCTTAGAAACAGAGAGAGCACAAAATGGGCTTCGGATATGTCATAGGTATGCTCCGAATCGCAATAGGCATGGTAGCAAGACTCTAAATATATTATAAATCCAGAGCACATGGAGGACGATGAAGAGACATCGAAAGCCATACCAAGATGGGTTGAGCTTGAGTACAAGGTAATGACTAGATTTATGAAAACAGGCCTATTCTGAATATTTTGACACTAGCACATGCGAACTTTGGCAGGAAGCCAATCGGAGGTCCACTTTACCCACCTCTCGAAATCATCCTGCGGAACTTTGACTTCCCTCTTTTCTGAGCCATCGGAGAGCACAGAGGAAAAGGCATCAGCATTTGCACATTCTGAAGGAATTTTAGATTTCATGAAAGCGCGAGGCGTTCCCCTCGACAAGGTTTGCCTGTTAGACCCTAAGGCCGAAAAGCCATTGTCACCGGAGGACGGTGATGGACGCTTTTCTTTCTTCTTGTTCGGTGTAAGTACATTTCGCGCAGCATGAGCTTATCAGGATTGAAAGTTTCGTTGCGTAGGGAATCCTTGGTACGTTCGTTCTTCTGCATGGGAGGCAAAGGTTAAACATCCCTAGGCGATGATCCCCCGCGGGATCGAACATCTGAGCTGCGTGTTCTTGGTTTTCCCACAAGACATCTTGGGCCGGTACAGATGACGACAGACACCGCGCTCGGGGTATCGAAAATCATTGTCGAAGACAAGGGTAAGTGTGGCCCCGTACATACAAGCCTTGAAACCAATACTAATTTGGCGACTGTAGTGCCTTTGACAGAGATCCCATATGTTGTCAGTTCTATTGAACAGGATCGGTCTACTTAGCTGCACAGCTCACTTTTCGTCTAGGACCACCCGACCATCGTGTTCAACGCCAAAGAAAGCGTAGAGATGCCGTTCAGTACGTCTTATACCCGTCCACCTACGGATGAGGAACTAACAAGTTTCGTAGGATACATTTCCGTGCAGGGCGAGCCCCGACTTCCGCCTGGGATGCGCGAGCATTTGCACGAGGATCTCAACCAAAGCTTCGATTTTTGAGACTCTGCTGGTGCACTCTCTGGCTCAGGTGACAGCCTGTTGGGCAGCAAAAGGCTGACGCAGCCACTCGTGTATGTACGCCAGTCAGGGAATACAGCCCTACAAAATTCCGTCAAAAAGCAGACAACAGACTCAACAAGCTTACTCTAACAAATGCGGGCCTGAGTAGATAGAGCTCAGCCGACGTGAGTGTGTGTAATATAAACTTGGCGATTGTAGAGGTGTGACCTATGAACCAAGTGTAAGTACCGGCCAGATGATTACAATGTAGGTAAATGTATTGTATGAGTAGTTTTCGGGCATGTGCAGAGTGGGTACACGGCAATATATGGGTATCAAGTTGAAGCTACAAACAGACTATAATACAAGATAGATGTCACATACGATACATTAGAGTGCACTGCTGCTGATTGACTCAGCGGTCTGCAATGTCCATGACTGTATGTCTTCGATTGGTACTTCACCCCACTGATTGAGAGCCTATGATACAATGTTAAGTGGGCACAAATGGTCAAAAAGAAACAATTGTGCGCACCTCTTCCAGCGTGTCCAGTAGACGGTTACTCTCGTCGTCTGCGTCTGCCTTGGCCTTCACATTCGCTTGCATCTCAGCCTGCAGTGCTCTGTTACGTTGATCAAGCTAAGTATGACGTTAATATTTCATCGACATATGCAACGGAGCGAAGAATGCGCACCTCTTCTAGCTGGACTCTTAGCCGATCGCGCTCAGCTTCAAGGATAGGTATGATTCTCGCACGTGCAGCTGCACTTGGCTGTACATCCTCCCTCCATATATCCTTCCCTGTGTACCCAGCCTTCTTCCGTGCTCTAGCTTCGGTGACAACAGCATGGAGTTTGTCTACGTTCGGCTTGACGTCCATCTTCGCTAGAAGGTCTTCACAGCCTTTCTAGCAGAGACTCTGGTTCAGTGATGCCGTTTGAACGTGTAGAACGCGTCGAAACATACCGTGATAGACGACTCCAGATGATTTGCAATGGTGCTGCATACTGAGGACGACGAGTCTGGCTCTTCCTCACACCAGAGCGAGAAACACTCTGCGAAGTCTTCGTAGCTAATGACAGTGAGTGTAGGTTCATTATCAACAGCCCATACACTAGACTCACGTCCATTTACGTGCCGAGCGTTGTATGGCTAACTGAAGTGCTGAATGAAAGTGGGTCCAACGCTTGCTTGCAGAGACAGTGGCGGCCATGGTGATAGTGGAAGTCGGACGCGCGCTGACCGGGGTCCTCGGTCGTCTTCCAACATGTAACATTGACAGGACCCACGCCACCCGCTGATCGTCCATATAATGCGTGAACGTTCAAACCACCATAGTAAAGTCGAAGATACCATTGAGGAAGTTTGAGGGGATATAGAAATTCGCAACTACATTAGTAGTAAACCTCGTAGATCACTGGCAGGAATAGATGATGCCCTAGACGGAATCCATCATCATACTATACACTCAAATATATAAATGTGCTACTTCATTGATCTAAACTAATTCTTTCGTTTAATTATCGTCGTCTTTTGCACTGACAGACGGTTTCTTCACCGAATATCCGCCTTCATACCCTAACCAAGTGTACCGCTGACAATGGGGCCCTCGTACGAGTATAACCAGGAGGCAGAACCCTTGCCACCCAACTGAAAGTGCCGCAGCCGCACGCCACCCGTGCGCATTGAAAACACGTGTCCCTACTGCAGTACCCATGATTTGTCCGACAAAAAGCTAAAGTTTCAACAGTTGGTCAGCATCGACGGATATGTACCATACCCACGCACAAACTCACAGAGACAACCATCACAGAATTTAATCTGGCCCTTGCATTAGGGTCCAGCTCAAACACTCGTGTGAGCAGGCTGACTTGTTGGGACTGTCTGAACATGTCGATCCCGGCAGCGACGATTACGACTGCTGCGATATTGACACCTCCCGCACCGAGTTGGATGCTATAGAACGATAGAGAGCAGACAATAGAAATCACTGTAGCAAACCATGGGACTACTCGATCCACGGTTCGACCGATGAGAGGGGCGGCCGCGACACCAGCCATGCCAACGAGTCCAAAGAGTCCAATTATAAGCCTGTCTCGTTACATGAGGTTATTTATCGTGAGGGTGAGTAGCGATACATACGTGTTGTAGTTGTAAATAGGCCCACCAAGGAGGAAGGTGAGGGTCACCTGCTCACATTTGGTGAACTGAGAATGGTAAAGGGAGAGTCGACGTACCCAAAAGTTCGTGAAACAAGCCATGGACGCAAGATTAATCAAACTTGACTGAATAAGCAAGGGCTCCGTTACGGCGAGCTTTCCCATGCCATACAAGATCCCAAAGTACGACATGCCTCGATTCTTCGCCGGATAATCCGGAAGCTTCAAGTAAAGTAGCACTAATATTGATCCCTGGACTCCAAGCGCTATCCAGTATACGATCCTCCATGAGACGAAGTTGGCCACGACACCCGCCATGACTCGTGCGAAGAGAATGCCCAAGAGCAAACCCGAAAATACGACAGAAATGGCGGAAGCGCGTTTGTGCGGCGGAGCAAGATCGGCAGCGAGGGGGAGAAGGACTTGGGGAACAACTGATGCTGCGCCCACGAAGAATGATATGATCTCGAATGCGACGATATTAGAGGTGATCGGAAGGCCGATGGTGAGGGCAGAGCAGGCTGCGACGAGGAGCAGTATAAGGGGTCGTCTCCGGACCAAGTCTCCTAAGGGACTAATGAAGAGTAGTCCAACACAGTATCTGAGAGTGGCATGTTAGCTATACAACGGTGGTTAGTAGATTGTGATAGGACTGTGTTACCCAGCTTGCACGAGGGTTGGTATACGTGATACTTCATCGTACGTTACGCGGAAGGACTTTGATAGCTCAACTATCCACGGGTGAGTTAGACCCATGTAGTCGAGTACGTATACGGCTCGTGCTCACTTAATAATGGTTGGCAGTAGTACAAGTTCGCTATAACTGGTAACATACATAGATAAGGGTGGGACATGGTTAGCACTGTCTATGTCGTATGTGAGGGAAATTGCAAGGACTTACTACACGTGCTAGCGATGCCAAATAGTATATTTGTAAAAATATCGAATTTTGTTGGGCAATTCGGGTCATAGCGTAGGTATTTGGGTATAGGGAGGAGATAGAAGTCCAGTTTGACGACGTCTAGGTGCGCCACTTTCTCGCTTGGTTCACCACCAAGCCCGACCCCTGTATCCTGAGTTGATGTAGCTTTTGAGGCAGAACCTTGCTTCTCTTGGATGCCAGGCTGATTGTGCCCCGTTTCATGAGAATCAGCCTCTTGTAGACTGGTAGGGTCTCCGGTTTGCGGCGACATGATCCCTACGCAGCCACCGATGAGTGGCACTTATTGCAGCCCGCGAGATCGACAGAGTGCAGCGAAATATGGCGTCGAGATCATGGAAGTTTAAGAGCAAACCTGGATGATGCCATTTCGTTTGGAGGTGGCGGCGTGAAACATGCCGGCCGCGGGGTTAGAGGAGTTTACCCGAGTTAGATTGCCTGTTTGAGTTAAGAAGTACAAACTTACTTGCACGAAGAGAAAGTAGAGATGTGCCTTGTCAGTAAGATTGTACCATTTCTGTCCAACAAAATGCTGATCAAGAATGTCTCTGAATCGTACAGTACTGTAGGTGTATGTACTAGTAGTCAAGTTCATTTGAGGTTATGCCGCGGCAATGCACTCATTTCCAGACATGTCTGCGTGTGCCATGTACTACTTCGACGACCCCATAGCTTTCAGTACCAGTAAGGCCCAAGGACTTGCCTGTTCGAGAAGACAGACAAACACGTCGTAGATTTGCGAATCTCCTTGATTGCATCATACATAATACCGTGTATCCCAGCATCTAAAACGTGACGAGTCGAATTCGCTCATGAAAAACCTCAAGTCTCCCATTCCTGCCACAAAATAGGGGAAAGAATGCCATGGAACACTCAGCTCTTCTCCTCTTTTTTATCTATAGTCTCCTGTGCCTCTCCTTGCTCGCGAGACAACCCGTCTGACTAGAGTTCTTGCGCTTGTTTTTCCTTGTCCTGGTTCGCATCATCTACCTTATGCGCTGCAGGCTTCTTCACCGAATATCCGCCTTCGTATCCAAACCACGTGTAACGTTTGCAATGCGGCCCTCTTATGAGGATCATGAGCAGACAAAATCCGTGCCATCCAACGGAGAGTGCTGCAGCTGCGCGCCATCCGTGTGCGTTGAACACGCTCGTTCCAACGGAGGTACCCATGATTTGGCCGATGAAGATCTGAATAGCAGGGGAAATAGTTAGCTGAACACGACTCTCCTCAGGGGGGTGAAGCGAGCTTACCGAAATGATCATAGCGGCATTCATTCTCGACCTCGCCTTCGCATCCAGTCCAAATACACTCGTCGTCAATGCTACTTGCTGGGTCTGTCGAAACAAATCGATACCGATCGTGACGATGATGACTGCAGCGATATTCACTCCGCCTGCACCAAGTTGGATAGCATAGAAGCCCAGAGAGGCCACGATGCCTATGACAGCCGCAAACCAGGGAACGACCCGGTCCACGATGCGGCCAATGAGGGGTGCACCTGCGACACCGGCCATACCCACGAGACCAAAGAGTCCGATGACGAGGCTATAGCACAGCAGAAGTGAGCTGCAGCTTGTAGTGACGACAGAGGGCATTCACGTACGTGCTATAGTTGTAGATAGGTCCACCCAGAAGGAACGTCAGCGTGACCTGGTATTAGGTTCAGCGTCGAGCGTGAGATGCACAGGTGAGCGTACATACCCAAAAGTTAGTGAAGCAGGCCATTGACGCGAGGTTGATCAAGTTCGCCTGGATAAGCAAGGGCTCCGTTACGGCAAATTTGGCCATGCTAAACAGTATTCCCCAGTACGTCATTCCCCGATTCTTTGCGGGGTAGTCTGGAAGCTTCAGGTATAGAAGCAAGAGAACACAGGATTGGAGTCCTAGCGCCACCCAGTATACAATGCGCCATGAAGCAAAGTTTGCTATGATGCCCGACATGACTCGCGCAATGAGGATACCGAACAGCAAGCCTGAGAATACGACAGAAAGCGCGGATGCGCGGCGGTGTGGAGGTGCGAGGTCGGCGGCGAGGGGCATGAGTATTTGGGGGACGACAGATGCGGCACCGACGAAGAACGATAGGACCTCGAAAACGACGACGTTCGATGTTATTGGGAGGCCGATGGTGAGGGCGCAGCATACAAATGTGAGCAGGAGGATAAGTGGCCGTCGTCGGACCAGGTCACCCAGCGGGCTGAGTAGAAGAAGCCCTGAGGCATATCTAAAGAGAATGTGTAAGGCGTGCAGACACTAACGCAGAGGAACGCTCAGTACTTACCCTGCTTGCACGAGGGTTGGTATTCGTGATACTTCATCGTAAGAAACGTTGAACGATTGAGATAACTTGACTATGTTCGATTCCGATCCGGTAAGCTAACACTCTCCGCAATGAACAATGACAGCTCACTCAAAATTGGCTGGCAGTAGTATAGATTTGCTACGACTTTGAGAAATAGAGAGATTAGCAATTATATAGTGTTCCGACTACATTCCGATAAAACTGTGACTCACTGAAAGTACTCGCCACACCAAACAGAATATTCGTAAAGACGTCAAAATGCGTGGGGCCATGAGGGTCGTATCGTAAGTACTTGGGTATAGGTATGAAGTAGAAGTCCCTCTTGGCATAATCAGGATGTGCGTCCCTCTGTCGTTTCCTGGATTCGCTAGACCTGCTTTCGACAGCAGAAGCTGTCACCGACGGTGCTTGCGATGCTGAAGCTTGAACATCGCTCGAATCTCGAGGTGTAACGACCTGGGTATCTTTTGTATTTGCATGAATTAGGTCGTGATTTTGTACATGCTCTCCACGATTACTGGCGGCTTCAACCTGAGACATGGTCGAGGCTTAACTTCGCCGTAGCGGACCACCACAAGAACGAGGCGGGGCAGACCTTGTGGTAGGAGTGAAGGTAAGTGCTTCGAATTTATGCCAAAAGCTTACCAATTCTTCTTACATTCCGTCATAATCATGATGGATTCTGGTATAGTAGTCACACGGTGCCCTGGCGGTTCCCTATATATATCCAGCGCTTCCAACGTCGGGCGGAATTGATGCGCCCTCGAGCTCTGATCCTCACCACCACCTCCAGCTGCATATTCGCGGTAGCTCTATGTTTCTATCTTGACATACTGAAAATCGAGACGTCGTGTCTGTAGATTATCGATGGTGTCTCGCAATGAAACAGCAGGCTCCAGCACGTCCGGGCTACTACCGCAGACCCCCGGACAGCTTGTTTTGCCTGACGTTCATACGCTCAGGAAATCCGCCTCTATGTTGGAGATCCTACCCCAAGAGATCGACGTAGAGGAGGAGATGAGGGTGTATGAGGATATGTGTGATGTGAGCCACCCTTACTTTCCATGTCCGCCATCGCTGAGGAGAACGATTGACCATGTTCTCTGCTAGACACCAATCGTCGGATCACTCTCAGACGAAGAGACTACCACAACAAGCAGGAGACGTCTTCCACGCTCCCACACGAAACGACCAGACTCCATCTTCTCGCAAGATTCGCATAGCATCTGGCTAGCCGACAACTCGGGCAAAGGCTCAAGCTCAACAGGGGCCTTTGCACAGGACGTGCAAGTTGTCGGATGGACTAGTGTGGGCGACAAGAAGGGGGGTGCATACATCGTCTACGACTGTGCCATCCAGACCAAGGAAGGTGCTATCATGCATGTCCATAAACGTTATAGTGCGTTCGAGCAACTATACTGGAGACTGCGATCTACTCTGCCGCCGTATCAGCAATCCTTGGTGCCTCAGCTTCCTCCGAAGAACCCTCTATCGAAGTTTAGAGCTGCCTTCTTGGACAAACGACGGAGGGCGCTGCAGCACTGGTTGGCTTCGGTTATGCTCCATCCCGATGTAGGGGGTTGTCAGGCTATCAGGCAGTGGGTGATCAATGCATAGCAATTTGTATCGGTGGAGAGGTTATTGGGATTGTGAGTTATAGTTGATGTTCTGGAATTGTATATTACTGCTTCATATTAGGAACACATATGTTGTGACATTCAACTAGGAGGCATGCGTCGGTAACTACATCCGTATGACGAAAGGCCTAATCTCTACAGAAGTGGATGGAGATGGCAGGTGATAGCTTCAAGTCCTTAAGATGTCTGCGAATTACTGCAATCTCATCATGGTCAAAATCACGATGTCGTCTCGCAAATGCAAGAGACTTTAGCTCGCAAAACCTTGCGATGACGGACCCAAGCGCCTCCCAGTCTATGTCCTGCAGGTCCATTACCCAATTCAACGCTCCTGTTGTGATTAGTCCAATTTGCAGGTGAGTAAGATTAGGCGGGGCTGAGCCGACTATAGTCGTGAGTCTCTTCCACATGCCTATCCTCAAGGGTCGTCCTTTGGTGTGCAGAATGCTGATGCCGATGCTAACGGAGAGGGAGGTCAAAGACGTTAATCCCAGCTGTCGTAGATCAAAGCTAATCTCAGGATCCCCAAGTTGGTCGTCTACAGAAGAGTGGAGATGATTAGTGGACCTCAACCGGAGTTGGCGGATGCATACTCACTGGGTATGCGATTACTAAGGGTGATCCATGGATCTGACGAAAAGTCCAGGGATAGGCCGGTGAGTCGCTCATTTTCATCGGCCAGCCAGTCATGGGCACTGGACAGTGTGTTCTTCGACAGAACTGGCAGGTCTAATGTTGTGAATGACGTTGACGAGCAGTGTTCTCGTAATACACCGTGCAGGTATCGCATGTACGATAGCGAGCATCCACGTCCTGCTCGCAAGCCTCGTATTGTTCGCTGCTCTATGAT
>JAXQIY010000165.1:0-11565 GCA_037041695.1 Irpex sp. PG99-01B2
GAGTTCCTTGCTGTTGATGTACCCTCTCCACAGGCTCGTCTCCGCATTCGCCACTTCCGTGAGCCTCAGCTCCGAGCTTGGATGGTTTATGAGATTGTGGCATGCCTTCCTCTCCTACTTCAGCTCTCCCTTGGCCTCTTTTTTGTTGGCCTCTGCTACTTCACCGCATCTGTGCATGAGAGTGTGGGACATACCACTCTCCCACTTGTTGTTGGCTGGGCTCTGTTCTTCTTTGGAGCTACTGCTCTTCCCATCTTCCTTCCTCGCTGCCCATACCGTACAACTCTTCTCAAGACTGGCATAGCACATCTTCATCATAAGCTGTCTTGTTTGGCTCAGCATATAGTTCCACAGAGGGATGTAATATTCCTCAACAGGACTTATTTGTCAAACCCAGAGTTTGATTTCCCTGAAGAATTTCTGAGCTGGTTCAAGTTGCAGTATGGACAAGAGCATGAGGAGCAGTGGACATACTCTGATCATTTGAGGCAATATAACCACTGTTGTCAGACATATCTGTCCTGGCTGACAATGCAATTTAAGCCCTTCTCAGCTCTCTACACAAGGGCCACTCAAACAGTGATGACAGTAGTGACCTCAGGGGGTGAAGCTGCTCGCACTTTAGCATCCATACTTCTCAGCATTCCTACAAAGCTGAAAGACTGGTGGTCCATAATTGCTTCACTTTTCTCCTGGCAATCATGGTATCTCTGCTACGTCAAGTACTATATTGGATTCATAGTACTATTACAGAACCTTCCCAAGGAGGAGGAGCTAGTCAAGGAAGTCTCATCTGATGTTGAGATCCTCAAATCTGTTGATGCCATCCAAGCCAATGATGACATGCTTGAGACAACCTTCAGAGAGGCTCTGCGGTATATCCACCCCAAACCTGAGTACAAGGAGATTCTGGATTTCATATTTGAAATCCTCTCCCACCGACTGCCAACTCTTCCTGCAGCTGAGCGGGTTCTGCTTGAGTGGCCATTTGATGGCTTTGCTCCCCTGGGCTCTTTGAGGCCTCAGGCAAGAACTGCTGTGTCCCACATCATTGCAGATTATGCCAATAGAGCAAGGTTTTACAGTTGTAGACCTAAACTCATTGCAACAGCTCAAGAGGACCAGTGGAGGCTTACTTCTATATATGGATTGACTCTTGTGCTGTCAGTCTTTGCTTCTGACCAGGAGCCCAAGCTCTCCTCAGATACTTATTCATCTATCAAAAGCTACTTTGACAAAGGAGTGGACATGGCCATGATTCAGGATACTCTATTGCTCACAACTTCCAAGGGCAAGAAGAATATCTGGGAAAATGGAACAAACCTGCTCACTGCTTTGATCAGAATCTGGAAGCTTGCAAAGCCAAAGAGAACTTTGAATGATGGCACAAAATTCTTCAAAGCCATCCAGTCAGAGCTCACTAAACTGCAGCAAAGACCTTATGTGTACTTTGATTGGAACTCATGGTCCTGGCCTGAAGATGCACCACAGGAGTTTCAAGATGTATGTGTGCAATATCTATGCACAGTAGCCACAGCTGCATCTGAACATCTTACCTTCCAAGACAAAGACTCACAAGAGAGTCTGAGAAATATTCTCGCCTGCAGTTCACGTTTGATTAGAACTCATACTTTCATGGATCGATCTGAAGATGCTGAACGGACTTTCCAACAGCTGATTGCCTTTGCTATGAGGAGCAAGCTGTCTGCCAATATGGTGATCACTTGTTGGATGTTTACAGATAATGCTTGGAGAGGAGAATATGATCAACACATGTTATATCATGCAGCTGAGGATTCTTACAATCTTCCTAGTAAGTTTTCTGAGATAACTACTTAATTTTACAAATTGCTTATTGATACCTCACAGAACCACTGGAACTCCAAGATTTGGAACTTCTATCCTCAGTGATCACAGACCAGCTCTCAAAATGCTCAAAAGACTTGACTCAGTCTCTCAGACTCTGCTACCACATAATCTATCTTCTGCTTCTTCTTCAAGCAAAGACAGCAGGAGTAGAGAAGGGCAGGGAACTGCTTTTTCCTATTATTTCCCAAATCCAGTCTCTGTCTTATAGTCAAGTAACTCAACAGAGCAGAGGAGAAACTCAAGACAAGACATCAACACAGGAAGACCATAAAAAAGCTGGAACAACCTCAGAGTTGGCCAAAGCTTGTCTTGATCTGATGGCCTATGAAAAAGAATGGAGAGGTTGGTATTATGAGAAGTGGGAACAGGAGTTTCAGGCTGACTCCTCATCAGTGTCCATCTTCCCTGACAATCTTGTGAAAACTCTTGGCAAGTATATTGTCAGACAAGATGATGATCAGCTGTGGCGTCTCCGACTACTAGAGGAAAGAAAGCAAGAGAGCAAGAACCAGGGGCACTCTAAAGTTGAATGTAAGCTGGCACAGACCCCACGTGCTGCTACCACTATGTCAAAAGGCAGTTTGACTAAGCCTACAACTGGTGCAACTAGTATACTAGGCTTACATTGAACTCCAATCTGGCAGCAGGGGGACAGATCTTCAAGAAGTACCTGGCTCTGAAGTTGGTGGCTCCAATCAGGAGGCCTCTTCAAGAGATGGGACTATGGAGATTGACATCACTAGAGAGGGACTGGTTGGCTTGGCAGTTGGAGATGGCATGAGCTTGGTAATTGAAATGATTGCAGAGATACAGGTATGCCTTGCACTCATTTGTCTCACAATGTAATTAAACAAACACATACTCCCTAGGATATCCATGCAGTTGAGGACATATCAGAAGCACTCCACTTGCAGGTTAATAATGAAACATCACCAAACATTGGCAATACTCACGCTGCACTAGCAAGTGTATATGTTCACACTCAGGATGAAATTTTGCATGTATGTAATCAGCAATCTTTGACATACCACTCATCCCTTCTAATATTACCCACCAGAGGCAAACAAGATTGAGGCCACATCAGGTGCACCTGCAGCATTGGATCATTCAGCACCTCATGACAACATACAACCAACAGAGGGCTATGAAGACAAAAGCTGGCCGGCATGTGTATGCGCGTGCATGAATTCACCGAAACATTGGTAGGAGGGACAACATACCGAGGCGAAGCTCGCATGATCCATGTAGGAGTGCCCCTTTGCGGACTCGGCATGCGTCACGACCAGGCTTTGACGTTCGTGACCTCAATGACTCGGAGATTCGTAAGCATACATTGTGGAGTTTGCCGGCAGTCAAGTCTGTCTCCTCTCTCTGCAACATCCGTGCGAGCTACAGCGATAGAGTCCACCATGTGTCAGCTCACTCATGCGGCAGTCGAGAACTCGCGGTGAGGGGTACGAGCGACGTATTCTCGAAGTGGCTTGATGCCACTGACGTGTCGACGACGGAAGCTTGGACACTTGAACTGCAATGTAACGTATTTAACACTCATCGACGCGTCGACAATGAAACTCGTGAGGGGCAGGTTACCCAATGGGGTTCGAGTGACCGGGTTGGTACGCGGGTTCATGTGGATACGCGAGATGCGAGGGATGCTGGCTAGAGATAGGCAATGAGCTCAGCGTCCACGTCGAGTACGACAAAATCGATGAACGTCCCGCATTATTCCCTGCTACAAGCCCTAGGTCCTGACGTACATCATCCACCGTACCGCGTAAGCCCTGCTCGTTGTGTCTCCGATTCGTTTCGCTTCAATGTTTGAAGGAGAAGCGAACGAGACTACGCCAGGATGAGAAAAGGTAACGAACAAGGGCGGTTGAGAGAGTACGCAGTAGCGAACAGCTGTCGAGCTTTCATGGAATGCCCCGTAGACCACGAGCACGAACGTGTCATGCATACACGAGTTCGCCTCTCAATAAATTAGCCCAGCTGTGCGTATATATCAGTGCCAGTGCTCACTAGTGCTTACTTCGAATTCGCGCTCAGAGGATGAGACGTACGATCTCACGCGTGTTGGGAACACTTATCGACCGCGCGCAGAGCTCTGCACTGGTTTGACTCGGTGCATATTAAAGTTTACAGGAGAAAGAAGTCAGCGAACGTGGTCGATGGTGGTGGACAGAGAAACGTGGTCCAGGTTTGATGTCAGTGTCAGTGAACGCTCGGTCCGGAGTCCGATGCCCTCTCTCACCAACCACCACCAGAACCTCCATTGAGTACGACCCACGCCTTCAGAAACGACACGGCTAGCACGGAGATGCGAGCGAGACGGTATGTGGGTGTAATGTGCACAAAGGTATTTAATACCGTCTGTCCTTTGCTGGCCTCAATGTGTCCATGGTACTGGTCGTCTCTCCATCCTCGAGTTGAAGCCCAGGACCCGGACCCCTCAGTCTTTCTCCAAACCGACTGCAAACCCAAGTATATTCTTGACCTCGACGTGCTGGCCAACGCCAGCATTCACAACACTGGACGTTCCCACTGCAGAGCTAGCTGAACGTGACCGACCAATGTCCGGCAGCTACAGCCAGATTTCGTAGTCCGGGAACACGAATTTCATCCGGTTGAAGAATACTTAGTGCTGTGAATGAAACTTTAAGCAAGCCCTCAAGCTCACTCAAATACTTCGCCGTAGGAAATGCCGTCATAGCACCTTCTCCACGTACAAAGTGTACATTATCCCACCCCCCGGTTTTGAATCGACTGCCACAACTGCGCGACGCGAGCCAAGACGAAAACAAGCCGTTGAGACCGGGCGGTCAAATAGCCCCAGGTATCGAGGCTGGCGTGCGAGATATCGCGTGTGCAAGTATTTATTCAATCACACCCAGCGAGCAGACTTGTTGCTCGCTGTATAACGCCTTACTGGGCTCTGAAGGCTCCTTTGCATGGTTTGCGCATCCGAGTCTTCGTGCGTCCGTGGAGGTCGTAGCAGCAACAGCCAGACCGAACAATTATGCATCATTTCGTCGAGTACTCCGCTTGCGACGAGTCACTTGCAGCGCATATCAAACAACTCTTCACGAATTGGGAAATTGTAAGTATCTCTAACGACACGTATCTCGCGCGAGTGACTGATTAATAGCTGTGTTATGATAGCTTGCAATAATATACAGAATTATCATGACGATGGTCCATGGATGTAGTTTACATTCCTAAGCATAGTTCGCGCACATGGGATCATATTGTACGCTTCAGGGAGTTGATCGGTAATCAGTATCAAGTCTCGAAGACATCGTGAAAAGGCAGACCCACCTGAAGCAGAAGCCATTCCGTACACATTTCGTCGACGTGTTGACGTGTCGACGCTTTACAATCCTGGCAGTCGAGCGTGTCGATCAGAGCTGCAAAGTGAGTCTCTATGTCGGTATGTGTGGTCCCTAACGAGTTCAAGATCCGAGTTAGTTACGTCAACCCAGAAGACAAGTGCGAACTAACCGGGAGAGGCGTCGTAATACACCTGTCTGCACGTGAGTCCATAGCATTTGCTTAACAGTTTGCGGTTTTTGGCAGAACACTGGCGAGTCGCGATGTGTGGATAGATGGGAAGGTCCAACAGAGACTTGAGGGTGTCTATGCGCATGCCGTGAAGCTGGAATAGCCGCCACATGTATTGCGTGCCCATCTGTTTCGCCAACGCCTTCGAGGTGAGGTGGAATGGTATGTTGAGGGTGTATGCGGAAGCAGCCACCGCGAGATCTTCGAGTTGTTCTGATGCTGCGAACGCGTAGATCTCGAGTGCCGAGAAAGGCGCGTGGCAGAGGATAGTGTTATACAATGGAGTCCCGCGCGAGAGGTATCTCTGCAACGGCAGGCCGTACATCTTGAAGACGGGTATCGACGAAAGGATGCATGCGAGCGAGGGGCTATACGTATCACACGGTAGCCCGTACACACTGTGCAGAAGAACGTTGAGGATATCAGAGATCCCGAAAGCCGACAGCGCGAACGAGTTGCCCAGTAGTGGGTCCTTTGTACATACCAGGAGATCGGCGAAGTTGTTCGTGGACGCGGAGAGAATTCGGTGGGAGTGGACTGAGAAGAAGATCCCGTCGGAGGAGAAGATGAAGGTGTCGGGGGGTGTGTTGTCGAGGGTGTTGTCAGGGTGGAATGTCAAGGATACTTGAATTCGGTCAAGGCTCGACGGTGGAGCGATGGGTGGGTCAGTAGACTTGACGATCGGTGCCGTCTATGTTAAAGCAAGTAATGACAATGAGATTAGCAATTATATAGGGAGACTCGATGATGCAGCGTACGGGTGCTTCTGAGTCAATATCTACAGTCGCTGTGGTCATTGGGGCAGCGGGAGTTGATAGGTCCAAGTTTATCGATGTTTGCGGGGAGCAAGGAGATGATGGGCTCATGTCGAGATGTTTAACCAATTTTGAAGCCGGGTTTCGCTCTGTTTCGCTGTGTATGGTTGTTGATGGGGGGAAAGTGAAAGGAGGTCTACAATTCACACGGGCTCATTACTTATGTACTGCGTGTCGTATATATTGATCGAATTGGACAGCGGCGATACCCTCATAGAACTACCGAAGGAACGCGGGTCATCTGTCTTCTGAAACGTAGGTGTGTGGTGTTGTCATACGGTGGGACCTTTTCGACGCAGTTGGGCAAAGGTTGCCCGTGAATGGGGCCAAAACACGCGTGTGGGGCTAGGAAGGGCATGCGCGACCGAGGCGAGGTTTAATTAGCGCAATGGTACTTGGATGTGCCAAGTGAAATGCTCACCAGGCCTTCTGCAGGCGGCCACCTCGGTTGTTGCCGCCGTAGTGATAGGATCGAAATAATGTATATTATACGGCTGTTGTGCTTTCCTTCTGCATGTAGGTACGTTAAGCTTTACGCGGGATGAAATCCTGGGCCTACAACTCGCACACCGAAACGGTGTAAGCTGCATTCGAATTCTGGTGGAAAGAGACGGAAGAATGCAAGAGTGAGAGGCCAGCGAGGTCTGAGATCTGAGATATCGATGTTGACGAGAGTCAACAGGAGACTGACTACCAGGCGCTCCGAGCCTTGCTCGCGGCCACCACCTCCGCCGCCTCCTCTTTCGCCGCCTCTAGATCTACTTCGGGCCTCAGCAGTAACAATGACCTTATTAAACTGCTCCTCTCGTTCTACTCACCGGACATTGTCCTTGTTGTACGTGCCAACAGAGGAGAAGACAATCGTCAAATGATGTGTCAACCCTTGAACCGGGAACGTTGCACTACTCTACTACTTTATACAGGACATCTGGTAGTATTGGTTGACCCTCGTCAATATAACGCGTGAGCTGGTATCTGCATCTCCAGCTGTGACTTATCCCGAAGTTTATTGATGTCTGTCATGCGTTATTGTTTATTACGAAGATGGCCTGTCCGTGACCATGAGCGATGTATATGAGCTGCAAAAGCTGGTCGTGGCCATCGATGACCTCTTGACGCTATCTATTGGGGCATGTACAGAGCGTCGGTCGGTATTGTGGGTGGACTCATGGAAGGTGTGGGAGACGGGAAAGGTGAGAGAGATTGAAGGGCATATAAGTAGGAACGTTGGTACGTTGTCAACGAGATAATTGGAGCAACGACTACAGCCTGTTTACCTTTCGTCGATCCGGTAACAGCCAGCAAGGTATCGGAATCTCCTACAGCCCAAGCTCGTACTGAAGAGGTTCCGACCACTGCGACTTCGCTCGACTACAATATTACTATCATTGCGCGCACGAGGTCCATATCGATGTGAACAAATCGTACCCCTTGAAATATAGTCAAGTGTACTGCGTTTATGAAGACGCTTAGAATCGCTTCTCCAGCTTCCTTACCTTGTGCAACGACGTACTAACTGGGAGTCTTGTTGACGGAGCGTGGTAGGTGCTGATGCCCGGAATGCTGTATATTTGTTTGTTGATCATACGAAAGTCATACTCACTGGTTGGTTCTCGCAGCAAATACGACACCAGCATTCTGACTCTGCAAGATGAGCCGACCACAATCCCGGCGGTGATGTCCACAACGAAATCCCACAGGAGGGCAGCTAGTCCTACATTATACCCTCCTCCCGACAGTCATATTGTCTCTCTTGCCTATGCTGTTAGTTGAAAGTCTTTATGCGACTGCAGCTCTTTGCTTTGCGCTGGATTGCTCAACAAGATCTATGACGCTGGCGGAAGAAGAGAAATTCGTTGGGCGATGAATCGAAGATTGCGTACTCACCAAAACGCGTCAAACATTTGCCTTTTCCTCAGAACGCAACAAGTCCCGTCTCAGGTCTCTTTTTCTTCGTCATCGGCGTGGGGCATATGTCTGTCCGAGTCTACTTAGGACCCTTACAGCTCAATATAACAAGCGCGCTGAAGATTAGCCGACAAGCCGACCCGCCATATCTATGATCACTCTCACCATGCTATCCTCGAAGTTGTCGGAAGAGCAAGCGAATATCCTACAACGCAGGTATACAAATCAACGCGGGTTACTTATGTCAGAGGTTGTTCTGANCATGTCTGACAGCGGAAATCGCCCGTCCATCCCTACCGTCTTGCCTCATCGACCGCCGTACGGACTCTTCTAGCATTACACCCCCCTTGAAGACCAAAGGCCGTATCGATCTTTCAGATCAACAGTACTATCGTGTGTAGGTAGCGATGTCGGATTACTTCACCTCACAAGCGTTCGTTCCGGCGCCACCCAGCGAAGTTGGATATGGGCTGCCCTCAAGCGACATCGATGGCGTGTATGGTACTCTGGACGGGTCAACAAACATGATCCCAATGACACCCGTAAGCTCGTCTAGTGCGTTTGATTATCTCTGACCTATGACTATTGTCGTTTGTGACGGCCATAGATCGGATCTCCTTCAGACGACCCGCCCTTCATCCCCAATGGTAGTAGGCGCACCATACTGGTCTCGAACACATTCCATCTCCACGCCAATCTTGAAATCCTCCCGCCTAATGTCATCCTCGTCTCTTTAGACGCGGTATTCTTTGTCGTGCACTATCATAGACTCATAGCGGCCTCGCAAAACAACTTTGATGGACTGCTCATCCCGGGATTGGAGCCTACGAAGGAAAACCCTCTCACACTCTCTGTGCCTCAACCCTCGGACATTTTAAACATCGTCCTGCACTGTATCTATATCATGCCCTGTGACAACTATCATCCACCGTTCGAACGTTTAGCCGCTTCCCTACCAGTCTTTGAAGAATATGGGCTATTACTTCCTCATTACCTTTCACGCGGCACGCCTCTATACGACACGCTCCTCAATTACGCCCCTTTTCGACCTATCGATACTTATACTCTCGCAGCTTCGCATGGGTTGGAGGACCTCGCCATTGGAGCGTCTTCGCATACATTGGACGTCAAAGTGTACGATCTTCCGACGTACATCACTGATAAAATGGGTACGAGATACCTTCAACGGTTACATCACATGCACGCGTCACGCAAAGATGGGTTGAGGGAGATACTCAACGAGAAGATCTTTCCTCACGTGGAGAAGCCGTATTGTTCGGTCGCACAGAGACAAGTCTTGAGTGAGGCGTATCATCTGGCGGGTGCACGGGTATTCTACGATGCAACTCCCGGTGAGCAACCTGTGCTCTTAGATCGCGCTAAACGGTACTGACGCTTCGTCGTGTTAACCCCATCATAGCGATATCAAGGCCGGAAATCGAGATAATCATGCAGGCCTTCGTTGCGACAGTGGCTTGTCCCGACTGCAAAATGTCCGTGGAGGCGCATATAGAGAGGGTCATCGTGAAATGGACATCGTTTAAGGCGAGTTTCCGAGCTTCGTTTTCCACGTATCGCTTGATGCTAACTGTGACGCCTTAGCGCACCATATAGAACAAGCGAAATGAGATCCTAGGTGCTGGTGTCGCTTGCTGTATATCTATGCTGCCGTTCTATGTAGGACTCCCATTTATATATTCCAATCTTTCACAAGACTTAGTACAGCATCCCAAGCCTTCAGTAGCTGTTATCTTGCATGACTCGATGATTAACGACATCTGGACCATCACCGACCTTGGGATACAATTGGTCACCAAACATACGTGGCAGTCTTTCGTCTGCATGGGTTTAATCGACGGAGCGGTCACCAGCAGTGTTCGAGGGCTTTATGACTGCAATGAGAGGGTAAGTACGGATCACTTCCCAGCGCGAGTCTGAGTGTAACTGACCACCGGTGACCGAGTCTGTAATAACTTGAAAGTAGTGCTCGTTCACGCCACTGAAGGTCAAACTACTAATTCTGTTGTAGGGTGTTTAAGTACTCATCGGACGCAGTCGATCACCTAACACCACTTAATGTGGTACCAAGAGGCCGCACAATTACTCGCGTAAATACTCGAAGGATATACAGGGCTAATTCTGCAAAAAAATATTGAGTTGCTCAAGGAAGGTAGGGCTTGACGGCCTGAGTCCAAATTGGCTGATCCTCGCCGCCGTTGGGTACTACCGACAGGTTGTAAGAGGTGCTGAAGGCACCAGCAGACCAGCTATAACAAATGGTCTGCATCTTGATCTGAACAAGAGGATATCAAAAGCACTTACATAGCGAAGCCTGCGAGATTGGGGTACGCGCTCTTGACGTAGGCAAGCTCGCTGCCCAGACTGAAATGTGATGATCGATCCGAATTGGTCAAATTAAAACACGTTGGATTATGATGCTTACAACTTCTCGCAGCTAGCGGTGCTTCCACCTCCTGTCTCGCTGAGTATAGCTTGCCTGTTGCCGTTCTTCTGGAGGAAAGAGACAAGGCCTTGCAGGGCCCAGACGCCATCCTGTAGATCTCCGGTATTTAATTCTTTTGCCCATCTGATATCAGAGTCAACCCACTGTAGTACACTCTTTGTGTGTTCCGCTGCCATCGCTGTCGATGTACTGATGTACTATGAGGTGCCATCAATAACGCAAGATCGTATAAACGAAAGCGCAGTGAGGAAGACAACGCTCGCACCATCGAAGACGAGCCTGTCGGTTCCACCAAGAGGGTCCGTGACCTTGACAAGAGCAGGACCAGCTTGAGTGGCGAAGGCCCCTGCAGCAGCGTAGCTACTTCCAGGAAGAAGCAAGTAGTTGGTAGCACTAGCGTTACGGATGGCGTCAACGGTTTGCTGGACGGTGTCAACCCAGAGAGTCACATTGCCCACATCGTGGGGCTCGTTCATGATACCAAATATGGTGCGATTGTACTTGCTGTACTTCTGAGCGAGCTGTGTCCACAGGCTCGTGAACTGTGTATTGGTTGGGCCACCCTGGCCGATGACCTTGCCGTTCCAGCGAGCATAGTTGTGCTACCCGAAATATCGGAGTCATTCAAGACATCATAGGGAAATTCAAAAATCCACGTACGACGTCAATAATAACATGGACATTAGGTCCAGAGTTCAGAGCAGCCTGTACTGTGGTATCATAGGTTGAGAAGAACCCGCTGTCGATGGTACCACGGAGGGTAGGAGTCATCAACTGCCATGCTGATGCCAAAGTTTTGTTAGATGTCGAAACGTTAGAAGAGTCAACTATGCGCGCCAAATGCTACATATGATAGGGTTTGTCAGAGCTTCTGTGATCGAGAGGGTAAAAACGCTCACGAATGCGGTAGAGGTTGACACCCTCGGCCGTGAAGTGAGAATATTGTGAAGC
>JAXQIY010000166.1:0-16370 GCA_037041695.1 Irpex sp. PG99-01B2
GGGTGCGGGTGCGGGTGCGGGTGCGGGTGCGGGTGCGGGTGCGGGTGCGGGTGCGGGTGCGGGTGCGGGTGCGGGTGCGGGTGGTGCTGATAAAGGCAAAGGTTTGAGTGACGAAGATCAGTAAACTGATAGGTATGGCCAGGAGAGATTGAAGTTCGCGTCTGAGAAATTGTGTACGATATGTGTTGACAATTGTATGGCCTTCGGTGTCCACAATTCCGTCGTGGTTTACGCCTCGCATGGGGTCATGTAAGGTATGTATTCACCTTCGCTCGCGCTGCACATTCTTAATGTCTGCCCCTTGCCTAGATAGCAGAGCGCGCGTGTTATACACAGAGTGTGTCACTGTTTTTCGCCCGTTGAAAGAGAAATACCTCGATGCACGTAGACCTCTGTCGACTTTGAACTCATGTCTAGGGCCCCTTCCTGCATCACATAGGAGACGCCGTTTAAGCACCACCAGAACTACTATTCACCAAGGACGTCAAGTTGTCGAGCGATGGAGAGCTACTAGGGACTCCGAATCTCTAGAACTACGGCCCCCTCTCGTGCGGCCATCGACCTCACGTAGAGAGTAATCAGGTTTCCTCTGACCGATCTGATCGTGTTAGCATGAGTTACTAGTTGTAGGGTCTCGGTGGAGGATGGCGCATACCAGCTGAGTGACCTTCACAGATAGATTGAAACGTGCGAATGCTAATTGCTCGCTGGAGTATATCCGAGTCGATTGTAGAATGAATCAAGAATGATTGCTTGGAGATTTTTGCTCGGCGTGGGCGGTGAACTTGAGACTATCAATAGCCGCAGGTAAGTAGAAGTCCGCGGTTACAATATGCATAGCTGATCATGAAGCAGCTTTTTTTGTCAGAGACTCCTATGAGAGCTCGGATGTGCGGCTTCCATGGCAGTTGGGCATATCAGATTTCTGTCGCGCCTTACCCTAGCATTACGGCGCTGCTCATCATAGCTGGGATCACGGTGAGCACACTACTGTCGCTCAACACTCCCATTTGCAAGAATCACCTCCGTCGAGTTCGCAGTGTACGTGAATAGCATTGGAGATGATGCGATGGAAGACCTCAAGCTATTCTGATTGATGTAGTGTATGTTTTACGCAACTTGAAGATCATTCGTATTCTGACATCTCGAGACGGGTGGTCGCCTTAGATCTGATACGAGAAACTTCAGCGGTGTTTACCGAACTGGGTTTCGGAAAGAGGTATGTCACGGTCGTGTTCCAGCCGACGCTGAAGCGCTGGAGGATGTGACCGAATCGCACACTTCCAGGTCGAGTCTTTAGATTCAGGATGTCAAATGTTGCGCAGGATGCAATTTCTATCCAGTAAGGGATAGGCTGTATCAGCACGCATCGTGACATGCACCTCCATCCAGAAGTTTCTACGCCTTATGCTTCCATCTCTTAAAATGCAACGACGCTTTACCAGTGTTTGTATTGGTTGACTCAATTTCCAAGACAGGTCTGCAAACAGCCTGTGTAACCAGCCTTGAACGAGAACCACTGGGGTGAGTTCTTGAACTTACTATTCATCACATCTGTTCTTATTCACTGCAGTGCTCGCCGCCTCAAGTTCATTATGACTGTCACTACGTATGCAACTCATGGCAGCAGAACCCGCTGTCATTAGCTCCATGTACATATGCGCACGGATGGTGATTTCAGCGATGCATGGCCACATTGGTTGCATGCTGACGTAGTGGCATTCTCGGATAGCCTGGTACGTCTTCTCTCAGGTACTCGCACTGCATACGTTGTCAAACCTATTTCAACCTCTCAGATATGCTCATGCTACCGGCCACGGTCTCTGTAGGGTTGCACAGTGTGAAGAGAGAAGATCCGTGCATGTCTTGAAGACGTCGCAGCTTTGGAGCATCTCTCATGTATCAGGTTCGTCGAATCGTTAGGTTTGGCGATTCGGAGATGTTTGACGAGCTGTTTACATGTCTCTGGAATTCTCAGATAGGGGCTATGTTTATTCTATGATCATCTAGTGTCACAACGATGATCGAAGGACAGCAGTAGGTAAATGCTATGGTAACTTTAGATGTAGCCACATTTTGTTTTCATCTTGGCCTCGGAATCAATAGGTAATATTTGCTTGTACTCGTATACGGGGTTTTAGTAGGAACTCTACTTTGTTCGCTCTTGTGTGCGGGTTGAATGGCTGATAATTACTTTGCATCATAGAGCCCGACGATGTGGATGAGATACACGCAGGATCGTCGCGAACACCGTCTCACGGTTCGCGGTGGAGTAGCCATGTGAGTCCCACCGGTACTTAAGTTCGTTCATAGTTCTGACGAACAAGCGTTAAGTACATTGGATCCGTGTCCTATTCAGGCAATAATAGCTGGGCTGAGCTTCTTTCGCTGTCACCACGCTGCAACCATGGTCTCAGTATCGTAAGATCACTTCGATATCCACTCTCTGCTGCTTCTGTATTATCTGTTTACTGGGTATTGTGTAGACGTCGATGGCACAAGATTCATCATATGGTCCCTCCCCAGGATAGAATCCTCTGTGGAGCCTGCCCGTACCTTCCGAAACCCTATTCACCATTAAGCTTTCGAAGCATGATGCTCCGCCTGGGCTAGATTTTCGAAAGGGCAGCGCGTGCGGGAGTTCAGATAAGCGTTGCTCACACCCGTTTCGGCCCAGTTTGCCAACTTGCCCGTCCTACATGCTTCTATCCGTCACCGAAGTAAAAGAAGGTGATACCATGGAGTACATGAGAGCGTGCGGAGATGTAACGTATGACAGCACATATCATGTTGTTTGATACTCATCTATGTTTTTTCGACGATTGCTCGTGCCAGCGCATCATTAAACCTTGCATATGCACAGTGACCGATGCCACTGTAACAAATAAGCCGGGTACAGGTACAATCGACCAAGGCTGTGCGTATAAGAGTGCAACCAGTGGGCGGCAACGCATCTACAACTTTCGATCTCAATATGGGTAGCCCTGCATCCTTCGCGTTCGTAATCGTTGGTCTAACCTGCGCATCGTATATCTGACCTTTCCCGTGTTTCAGGCATGGCCCTGGCCTGCTGGGGACAATATTCAATGTGTTCCTATATGGCATTATGGTCACGCAATGCTTTCTGTACTTTGCGAGATACCCGAAGTGAGCGCAGTAGATTTGTTTGAGGAGGCACCGTCGGGCTCACATGATTGACAGAGACAAGCTGTGGATGAAAGTGATGGTAAGCTCATCTTTTGCTACATTGCTACCGTGATCCTCGTAGTTCTTACAATGAGTCTAGGTTCTGCTGTTATTTTTGGCGGATACACTCAACTGTGTGTTCGACGTATGGTGGATTTACGACAGCCTGGTCAACAACTTTAGTAAGACCGAGCCCAAGCACTTTAGACTAGGGTTTGCTTAAAGTAAATATTGTCACAGATAATCCTGCGGCACTCGAGATGGCAAACTGGGGTGAGTAGTCTCAGTACTCATGGAATTGTCTAGTGATACTCACCCCTCACCATAGTGTTCGCTACTGGTATGTCATGAGTAGCTTTACTGGCTTCGTCCATGCTCACGAAACAACCCTCAGACCCAGCAATGGTGGTACGTCTGACGAAAGATACTAGTATTACTATCCAAAACCAGGAGTTACATGTTCGGGCAACAGGGAATAATCTCGGCTGCGGTACAACTCTTCTTTGCATGGCGAGTCAAAATCCTTAGCGGAAGCTGGATTATTGTCATAATCATCATAATCACATCCATCGCTTCTATTAGTGAGTATTAAATCGTAAAATTCTTATGGGTTCCGTTGCCTTTTTAATCACAATCCGTAGTTGGCGGAGTTGGTACCGCAATCTATATTCACTATATACCGCAATTCGACAGGTTCCAGGAATTCCAAGCCCTTGTGGTGTTTTGGAGAGTCTGTTCAGCTATCTGTGATGCTGTCATCACTGCTGTTCTTATATGGTATCTGGTATGTCATCCTTCTGTCGTCTTACGTGACCCATTCAAGCAGTCTATTCCAGAGAAAACATCGTACTGGGTTCCATACTACCGATGTTATATTGGATAGTATTATTCGACGTAAGTGCTACGTACCTCTTCTCTTATTGGTTTACGCATGAGTACATGTAGTTACTGTTCAAACTGGCCTTATTACCACTATTTGGGCGACCGCGGATCTGGTTTCTTATCTTGTCACGGTGAGCATGAATTCAATTTTCCAATTCAACACGGCTGAATTATTGGCTTTAGCCTACTGGGCTGTGAGTATTCCTTGCCCTACTCATTGGCGACACTGAAATACGATGAATTTAACGTAGACACCTCGTCTTCAATTTTGCACTGGCAAAACTGTACACAAATTCGCTCATGTCAACTCTGAACGCCCGCCCAACGGACCGAGACATTGGGTACGACTCGGCAGGTATTTCGGAGAGAAAGACAAAAAGTGTTGACACCGCGAGGCGGGTAAGTGATTGACCGAAACTGACGTCAAGGGGTTTACTCATACGGTAGTATTGTAGCCTGATGTCGTGACTCTACCGAGACAGGAGGTACGAGCTTGTGAGAACTGAGATGTTCCTGATATTTACATGATTCAATTGATAGGTGTTTGTTCACGTTGAGTCCCACGAGATGGTGGACCTTCCGAGCAAACCCGACATCGAATGGTCAGCAAACTCTAGCAACAGCCCCACCATAGCCGATCACCCGTGAGAGACACTTGACCCAGTGATTGAAGTAGACCCGTACAACCACCTCTGATTGAAACGTATCTATATGGACCTATATCTCTGTTACTTGTCCGCCTTCAAGTTCATTCGTATTCGATGTGTACTATGCTCTACGAATTATCGAAACATGCACATATGACTACAATCAGCGATGAAATACCTAGTATCAGTCATGATGGAACAACACTAGTATGAATCAACGTTCTCGAATCTTCATATGCCTGGTAGACAATCTTGTGATGATATAGCCCTCGGAGTAGTGTCGGTGGAATTGCCTTAAAAGGCATATTTCCAGCGTCTATTACTTTCGCTCGCTCGCAAGTACTCGTCTCAGCTGCTGGTGATCCATAGAGAATCAGTCAGAGTCATGTCTCTCACAAGTCCAAGAAAAATTTATGACCCCTATATGCCTCGAGAATTAGCACTATATACTTGGGTTCTCATTGATTCCTAAATTCTCACATTGGGCTCGAAACAACAACCGACTCGGACCAATGTGTCTGCTGACCTGGTAAGGCACTAGCGGCGGTGGTACACGGTGATCTCTCGTGAGAGCCTGAGCATGTTTTCAGTGTGACATTTTTGTTCTGGAAGATTTCGAATTAGGTTCAAGCCGGTTGAGCGTCTCAGTGTGGCGTCGCCGATTGCTCCGTGTGAGATAAAGCACAGAAATGAAGTACATATCATTTTCAGTCCGGCTTGTCTGATTGGTACAAGATATCCAACTAACTGTCTATATCACAACACTTCACATCCTCCTGTTACACGGCTCCTTGCCATCCAAGCTTCCTCCCATTCTATGATAGCTGACCCAGCCTCTTGCTGCAAAACATGCCACGCACAGTCGATATGCTCTTTGTTCGTTCTCACCGCCCCAATAGCGAACCTTATGCAGAATATGCCGTTGAGTTTGGTCTGCGTAAGAAATAGATCGTGCCGTTTTGAGATACGAGCGTAATATAGCTCGTTAAGATCGTTTAAAACGGCATTGCGATCTTTGCTGTGTTGGAAGGTCGCCAATGCAGGCTCAAGCCGGAAAACAGAAAGGGCAAGGGAAGGCTTCGTGACAAGCGAGAAGTCTTTGGAGGCGCGTACCAGAGACACAAAATAATCATTGAGTTCAATGCCCTATACAACGAACTGTAAAAATGCCGATGATGTGTAGCAAAGGAGAAACAAACCTGGCGAATATGTCTTCTAAAGCCCTCTGCACCATATCCTCTGAGCACGAACCACAGCTTAAGCGACCTGAAACGACGACTAAGGCCAAGGTGCCAGTTCCGATAATCCGTCACAGCTCCTGATATCACGATAAGCTGCTTGTGTGCGGCCTGGAAGTTCAAACCATAACGTACCCGTATCTCCTTCCTTGGTACGGAGGAATTCCGGGGTAACATCCAAGGCGTCTACAAGGTGCTTCCTGTCCTTTACCCACAAGGCGGATGCGTCCAAATTTACAAGGCCCCACTAATGATGATTAGATCGTCAATACGTGCAAGGACCTTGAGAAGCAAGACGCACTTTATGGAAATTAGTGCAGAACGAGTCCGCAAACTCGTTGATGTAACGAAGTTGCGTTAGTTCCCGTAGCTCGGGACAAGCTAGGGCTACACCGGCCCACGCAGCATCTACATGAACCCAAATAGACGGGTATTCTTGCACTGTAAAGAATAATGAGACACTTCGCAAGACGATAAGGAGTGATGACATACACACTGCTCCTATCTCATCCAGGCGATCTATCGCGCCGGAGGACGTGGTTCCCACTGTGGCAACTGTATGGACAAATGGTCAGAACCGATTGGGAGTAAGCATGTAGTATTCCTACCTAAAATAAACGGATGCTTTCCGTTCTCCGTGTCAGAGTCGATGGCTCTCCTAAGCGTATCTCCACGTAACGCAAAGTCATCCTCAGCCTTTACCTCCAGAGAGCGACATTCAAGCCCTAGTATGAGTCCCGCCTTCTTTCCGAGGGAATGTGTCTGAGTCGTGGTGTAGATTACTAGGTCATCTAACCTCGTCAGTGCGTGCCTCTTAGTATAGAGGGTTCGCGCCGCAACTATTGCTACCAAAGCTGATTCTGACGCAGATGACTAGTGCAGTCAGTTGTTAGTGAACGCATGCCAAATCAAATAGAGATCACATATGTTGTACCTGAAGTACTCCTCCGCCTATACCTGACGCGTTCAGGAAATGATTTGCTAGCCCAAATAGTTTAGCGGCCCAGTCCATGACGATGGTCTCGAGTTCAGTGCATGCTGGACTGCAAGACCACTATGTTATGATAATTGAGTGAACATGACGAACAAACGTTCTTAATAAAGATATACCCACATTAAATCCTGGATTGGGAGTGCTCGATGCGTACAGCTCTCCCAAAATGGCCTCGAAGGTGCAAGGAGTAGGATAATAGGCAAAGAAGTTTGGATGTTGCCAGTGAGTGATACCTAAAATTGCGATGTCAGCGACGCCAAATACTTGGGCAGAGAATAGGTTCAATGACACAACACGTACCAGGTATAATACACTTTTGATAATCGTCGGCGATTGTCTGGAAATCCTCGCCAGTCTCAGGGACTTCCTCTGGATATTTTGGGTTAGTGTATAAGGCCATCGTGTGGTAAGAAAACGTGTACCAGGTAGCAGTTCCGTCAAGTACCCTGGACGTACATGAGGAACTACAGAACGTTTCTCGAGAGAGGTGTGGTAGTCGCAGATCCTATCAATAGCTTCATATCCGGCCTTTCTGAACCTAGTGAATTATGACCAAGGATGAGACCACGTTAACTTGAATGACATAGCCTGGGATTGGTTACTCTTACGCATTGATGTCCATGCTGGTTTAATAGTTAAGTATGAGCGCGAGGGAATAGGACTGGCAAGCGGCGAAACTAGGCTCTTTTGAGTACAGCTCAGAGCGGTGGAACTTGAGCGACTCCGTGGAAGCCTAGTAATCTTGGACTGACTAGCTCTCGCATCCTGCAATTTTCGGACCACATCTTATACCAAAGGCCGTGATTTGAACATCGCAAGTACCTTTCGGTGGCCAGTCTGGAGTACGAGCTGTAATGGTGTGTTGTTTTCGGAGTGCGCCGAATGGTCAAGTTCCAAGGCGGTCCTTGCGGATCTGTATGTCACGGTGTCACAATCATTGGAAATGAAACACTATGTGACATCCGTATTAGGATTTCTCAGGATGCCACTCACGCTGTCCGAGTCCGAGTTCGCATTACTTCTTCGCTGCGACCAGCAGCGCCACAGAGCGCCACGCCTTCTGTATGAAACGACGTCGACGAGCCGTACATCCATGTCCTTATCTCGTACTCCACATCTGTTGCGAACAAGTATGTCGGTGGCTTTGCGGTAACTCATTGGCCGTGCGGCTGACATGGATTTGTTCTGGGATCTAGAGCACTCTTCCTTCAACTTGTTCCCGTTGCTCATCATGATCATGACAGAAGTAGCTTTTGGTGACCTCAGCATTTCA
The DNA here is from genome assembly GCA_037041695.1 of Irpex sp. PG99-01B2. Lineage (NCBI taxonomy): Eukaryota > Fungi > Basidiomycota > Agaricomycetes > Polyporales > Irpicaceae > Irpex > Irpex sp. PG99-01B2. The sequence continues at coordinate 8,221 of JAXQIY010000166.1, forward strand.
AACCTTCGCCAAACGTAACGAACTTGGAAGATGACTAGTAAGTATGATGCTACTTTCGATCGATCGTTTCTCTGAAGTGACTTCCATTTTACACAGTGACTGTCCGAGGCAAGCCAGGACAATACTGCTTTCGTCTGGGTCACACAACTTCTGGATTCGTACGTGGAAACCTACCAGATTCATTCAAGCTCGGGGTGTTGCGCTCGGCCCCGACTATGCCAGGACTATGTAGCCTGTGCGCTCATAGCAAGTTTGGCCTACCGCCCCCGCCAGCTCACTGCTCACACAAACTTCTCTGTCCAACAGTCGGCCCTTCACCCATCACGCTAACTACCCCGTATAACTTTGCAAACTCACTTTCAACGTATTCGCTTACGGTGTGTATAATCTACGTACTATTTTGAACAAAACTGACGATATTTGGGTTTTTTTCATAGTGGGGATACCATGTCGTCCACTAGAGCTTTTCACAACACATATATCCCTGCCGATGTAGTTGAGTCAGTCATAGACGAACTACGTGACGACGGCGACGTTCTTCGGGCCTGTGCTCTCACAGCGCGTATGTGGGTGCATCGCAGCAGGACACACCTCCACCGCGTGTTTGTCCTTAGACATGCGGATTTGAGGTTTGCCTCCAAAGATGAGGCTCATCACTATCACATCCTCAACGAGCTTCCGAGCATCATCTCATATGCGAAGGAACTTCGTCTGCAGAGCATATCGTCGGATCGTAAAGTAACTGAGGACGACGTCGAGCTCAATACCCAGTTTCATGTGTTTCTGCGACAATTCGGACACGTTCGAAAACTGTCGATTGTCGGGATGTCCTTCGTCGAGCACCCGATCAAGCATCCCCGTGTTGCTCGTCTCAACTGGGAAACGCTATTCCCCGCGATTCACACGCTTTCTCTCACGAACGGAACATTTGCTGGGCCTCAAGAGTTTCTCACCTTCGCATCCGGGTTTCATCAACTGCAGGTGGCTGAACTAGAGAATATCGCATTCTGTCATGATTTCTCCGACCTGAAGATGCCATCTCCCGCCCCTCCTCCAGCGACATTCCATGTTTCGGGCTTCCAACCGCGGGCAATCCGTCTCAGAAAGTGCATAAACGACGTTCAGATGCTTTCAATGCTTTCACGACATTCAGCTTCCCTGGGAGGATCCGAAACCTACACGCTAGAATCCTTGCAAGTATCGACGGGGTTGTCGCTGGATGCCTGTAACGAGCTGGCGTCGCTGATGACACTAGCCAGAAGGACGTTGGTTGAAGTTCACCTTACGATCCAGGAGCAGACAGAACTGCCTAGCTTCCAGTCTAATATGCGGCCCCAGGTACTACAAAGAGGCGAGTTCTACAGTTATTTCATGTCAACGATTATATGTAACTAATCTTTGCGTTACGTAGCCTCCCATTGTATCGACCTCTGTGAAAGCCTTCAGGTCTTACACCTATCCTACCGTCCTCAGCTCACTTTGTCCATGTTCGCCATGCTCACGACCTACAAATGTCGTTCTCTCAGAATCTGGGACATCTATCGAGAGCTCCTTCAAGGAGTTACTCGAGCTACATTCCGCGAGCTTGTTCTGTATGTGAACGCCCGGGACTTCGAGGAGAAGGGGATTGAGACGCTGGAGAACCTGTTATTGCATGGAGGCGCTCTTCGGGAAATACGCGCTGTGTCCCTCGTTGTTGAGGGGTACTTCGTTTCAGTTCATAGTCTGTGGCAGACTATGACGAGGTGGTCTAGGGTGTTCGGAAGAATCAGGGCCACTCACGTAGTGAAGGTTGAATATTCCCATAAGGCAGATCTCTACGCTGACTAATCACGATCTGGAAACTGTATTTGGGAGGTTATCTATCTAACTGCGCGACATTTAACTTATTCATGTCAGATTAAACTAGAAGTGCCATGTCACGCGTTGCCAGAAGGGTGAGTTCACAATCCGAACCATGCAAGACAGACAGTGACCCCTGCGGTCGATGCCTTCTGCGATCTGCGGGAGAATGGTTTTTAAGTTCCGTGCGGTGCTGCAATATTGCTAGTCGTGCATGTGCTTCTGTATTCATAGTCCGACTTCTGAGATGGAAGTGTGGGGCCTGCCACCGTACCTACCGGAGTGGAGCTCCAGTACTGACTGTTCGGCGATGAGAGCTAGCTACTGTAGAGACTGCGCGCATTGGAGCCACAGATAAATCGGCAAGCGCTGATAATGCTCAAATAGAATTCCTTGACCAGATTCCCGCGGTTCGCGGGAGCATCACGATATCCATGTCTAACTTGAATTGATACCGGGTTTGCGGCTCGGTGGCTGTGAACAGCCAATTCGTGAGCTCAACCCTCAAATCTTGGGCTCCATATGCCTCAAAGGGGTGCATTCGTATGTACAAAAGAGTACCTAAAATTAGTACCGTATATTGCAACATCTCAGCATTGCTACTAGTAGCACATGAGCACATGATGCTCATTTTGTCATGACCGACGTAGATTGTATGTTATCCACTGCGAGTACTCCTAGGGCGTGTAGTCGATATTCGGCGTAGTATTGATGGAATTTCCCGTTAAGGCACTTTTGATGCGCTAACATTGCCGCGTTTCTCCGCTGATCGCGACTTCCTCAAGCTCAGTCTTTCTACAACCACTACAACCGCCTACCAAAGAACTTACGCTATACGTCCGTAGCTCTTATCTGTAATGACTGGCAAGCACTGGAATTCCCACAGACCGATCTTCAAAAAACGATGATCGTGACCAGGTACATCATTCTGACTATGAGGGCCTGAGGCCTGAGAGCCGGGAAACCTGGAGACCACACTGCGCCGCCGATGGGACTGCGAGAACCAACCACCTCATGACGCACAGGCCGACACCTGAAGATTGCTTCCTGGAAGAACGAATGCGCAAGATGTCTCATACGTAATGCGATACATCAGTGCCAGAGTCCAGCGGGTATTGTACAACAACTTCTGCAAAGATCTGGAACTTGTAGACGATGAAAGGTCCCGATTGGTACCAGGATAAGGCAAGTATCTTCTACCTGTCAGATAACACCTCCTCGTTGTTAGCCTCATGTTCTTACCGTAGTTGTCCCATGTGTCTTGGAGCACGTCTATTTGGCAGATGTGATCTGGAATGCGAACTTCGACTTCTTCAAATGTAGAGCACGCCGGTGCTACACGGTTTTGTCCCGCGAAGCAGTCCTTGCTGTGCATCGCTCATGAACAAAGGGCCTTTGCTCGATACTAGAGGTGGAGCTCAAATTTGTCAGCTCCGTTGACACCGTATCAAGAACCCGAAAGACGTGGTCTTCTATAACAAATAACCATGACGGTGAATAGAATGCTCACGATCCGAGTGACAGATACCCTAACCACTGTCATGACACGAGTTGGAAGCATGAAGCTGCGGTCTGTTCCATCCGACGCACATTTCCGGTGACATAGCGTGAAGCCGATCTTCCGTGGTCACGATACCCTACTCTGGACCTCCGTGGCTTTACTCGGTAAGAAGCACCTCACGCTACTCAAATGGTCCAAGCGACAACAAACCTTGTTAAGCTCGTTGTGTCGCTCATAAATGTGTATGAGACAAGGTCTCCTATACCTCAGTACTCCGTACTAACGACTCTACAACCCCCACAATGCCAGGCCTCACTCTCCCCCCGTTCCCAGACGACGTTCCTACTCATGATCTCCTGATCATCGACTACGAACTCATTAAGGCTCGCGACCAGCACGAAATTGATCGACTCTGGGAAGCAGCCACCAAGCTTGGCTTTTGGTAGTACGTCAACTTCGTAGTAGCACTGAAAGCTCACGTTGACATTCTGACACTATTGACCAGCTTGAAGAATCATGGGACCGACCAAGACGTTGAAGCAATGTTCGAGATGGGGGCAGAAACCATGCGTCTCCCGTATGCAGAAAAAATGAAGTACGAACAAGGCGACGCTGGAAGCTCCTTTGGGTAAGGTCTTGGCCAAACCAAGCGGTTCGTAGTTTTCTGACCTCCATCTAACTTAGATATAAAGCCGCGGGTGCCAATGCTGTAGATGAGACTGGCGCCCTCGACACCGCCGAGTTCATGAACGTCTCCAAGAATGACGCCTTGGCGTGGCCGCAGAAGGTGCATCGCGACTATCCGTCCACTGTGAATGCCCGTATGGAGTCTACCATTAGGCCCTTCATCCAGAAGTCGATTGACATCAACATGACTATCATGGAGGTTTTCAACGAGAGGCTTGGGCTGCCTAAGGGTGCGCTCGCTGAGAAGCACACTTTAAATGCGCCCAGTGGCTGTGAGTCTCGGGTTATCAAGAACCCACCTCGCAAGGATCCTTCCATGCCCACTAAACAAGCCATCGGGGCTCATTGTGACTTCGGTTCACTGGTAGGCTCCCCTATAGAAGCCATCTATATGACTTTTGAGCTAAGTCTTTATCAGTCTTTCCTCCATAACAGGCTCGGCGGACTGCAGGTGCTCCCTCCTGGGACTACTGAGTGGAAGTACGTCAAGGTAAGTCCCCGTCTCTGCATTTACTCACCCGAGTGGCTAACATTTGTTGCAGCCTCTTCCCGGACATGCGATATGCAACATCGGAGATGCTCTTTCTGTTTTCAGCGGAGGTATATTGCGCTCCAATCTCCACCGTGTCGTGTGAGTTCTTCGTTTGGCGGTCCAGATGCGCTCTCTAATTAATACGTCATCATATCATAGCACGCCTCCGAAGGAACAAGGCAACTACGAACGTTGGTCCCTCGTGTACTTTACCCGTCCGCAGAGGGATGCAGAGTTACGTGCTCTAACTGATCAGAGCTCGATTATTGCGGACGCTGTGGCTCGAAGCCCCGACCCGAGCAAGTTCAATACTGGCCAAACTGCGGGAGCTTGGTTCGCCCGGCGCATCAAGAACCAGCGCATTGCCAATCGCACGGTAAGCCTTGATAGGAATTTTCACCTGTGTACTGGGTTCGCTCAATGGGTTTGCTATGTAGGGACCGGAGACATGGCGTGCTAGTCGTGGCACAGAGCACGCCGACGAGTCGCTTGCTGCGAAAATCGATGCATACTGATTCGATAGTTTTTATAGGGATATGGAGAACTGATTCGATATGTTATTCTGCACAATGTACATATAGTGACCGCTGTGTTTAGAACGTTTGAACGACTCTGCCATCCTGTATATATGATTTAGCCCTCGAAGATGCTCTGGTGCTTCCCGAATAAGTACTTATATGTAAACGATACGAGTCAATCTCAGGTAAATTTGACTGAAAGTACTGTTCGTCCAATTACTGTAAAACCTCTCTATGCGCTAATCAATCACTGTGGAAGACTACACCATCCGGGACGGAAGTCATGCGGGACTTTCTTTGAGTGCTTACCTACATGCTGATGTTTCGTCTCTGACAGCCCCGCTCGACAATACATAACCTTCTTCAAGCATCATATTACATTGAACTATACTATCGGGATATCACTTCGCGTCACCAACCAGTTTATTGACGATCTCCACAGCACGCTTGAACTGTGCCTTCTGCTCATCCGAAGCGTGGACAAAGCTCTTTCCACCACCACACCCCTGCGGCCCTCCATTGAACCACTCCAAGTCATCGCTGCCAAATGCGATACTCGTGTCCAGCCCGTAGATATCCTCACTACCCGGCGGCTGCTCCGTAGGGAGAGACTTCAAGATCTCGTGCAACTCGCTGACCAGCCCATCTACGTCTGGCTCAGACTTGGAGAGAGACTTGGGGAGTGCGTCTTGCAGAGTGGGTGTACCGTCAGGGCGCACTGCTGCTGTTACAAATAGGTCTGTCTTGTCGGGTGTGCCAGTGACAGTGTAGATAGCACTGGGAGTTGGGGGAGCGAAGCCACCCGTGATGCCTGCGTCGTTTTAGACGTTCAGTACGCAGTATCTGAGAGCGCGATCGAGTTGGATCTTAGGCCATACCTTTCTGAAGACGAAGAGAGAACTCTGCTGGGGCCATCGTCGTGGTGTGGTAAGTAGTATCAAAGGATGAAGTTACAAGCTGCGCAGTAAATGTGTTTATATGGCTCTGTCCAAGTGGCACAATTCGCCATCTGAGCCAGATAACAGAGGTGAATGCTGTCATCGGTTCCAGCGCCAATCTGTTATCTAGGAACGCTGGAGGAATCAATCAGATCGGTCCAGTTTCACGAGCAAATCCGAACCGGCTGTTTGGTGCCGGACTGGACGTCGACTTGCACTTGAATCCATACAGCGTCCAATGTAGATGTTCCCCAGTTTTACCGGTGCTCCTTTCGTCCTTGGACTTAGACCGCGACAATCAGCACCAGCAGCAACCATGGCTGGACGACGATTGACGAGGCTGCTGCACGAACTCACTCAGCCGTTGCCAGTAATAGGTACTCTCAAGCTAGGTGAAATCACATACGACGTACACGCCTCAGCCACATCAGCAAGGCTGGCACACTCGGATAGAACAATTCTAGATGCGGAGGACACGTTTAACTCGAACAATCTGTACTTTATGTTGCAGAAATACTTGCTCGGACAGGACATATTCTTGCTCTCGCAGCCAGGGCCCTATGCCCGACGGCTTGCTATGACGTTCTGCAGGTTAGTGTATCTATTGCGGATTATTCTGGTCACTGACTCCGAGTAACATACAGTATGACAAACCTAGAGTACGAGTTCATCTCGCTACATAGGGATGTGGGCGAAACAGAACTCAAGCAAGGCAGAGAACTCCGACACGGTGGTAACCTCAGTTATGTGGATAGTGCCGCTGTTAGAGCTGCGAAATACGGTAGAATCCTCGTTATAGAAGGTATCGAGAAAGCAGAGCGGGGTATAATGCCGGTAACTGTCCATGCTCCCTGTTCATACTCTCATCTGATTTTGGTCAGGTATTGAATAATCTTCTTGAAAATCGAGAGATGTGCGTGGTTCAACTCTATTTACTCTTCGTTAGTCTTATCTAACTGGTATTTATGAAGGAACTTGGATGATGGCACGCACATTATCCACCAAGATCGCTTCTTCTTGCTAGACTCCACCGTCAAAGACGACTCTGGTAAACGATTTATCCCCGCACACAAGAACTTCCGAGTCGTGGCCATAGCTGCACCCGTTCCACCCTACACCGGCTATCCCATAGATCCTCCCTTCCGCAGTCGCTTCCAGGCTCGCTTCGTAGACCCAGTCGGTGCTCTTCTCTCTCTTAGCTCCTCCGGCCCAGAACTTTCAGATCCAAACTCCAGCAAGCTCTACTCGAAACTCCGGGAGATCATCCTTGCTACTCAGTACGCAAGCGAGTCATCCAACGCTGTCGATGTGACCGCAAGATCCAACCTGCGAGCGTTCCCGCAAACAGCACTGGCTAAACTACGTGCGCTACTCGCTCGGTTCCCTGCGCCACCGTCTCTCTTACCTTACGAGCTCGCAAAACTTGTTTTGGCGCTGCATCCTGGACTACTACATGCCCCTTTCGTGGTGTGGGCTATGCTCTCTCACCAAACAGAAGAGGAAGGCCTAGGTCCACTGGGCAGTCCCTCCCTCACTGGTGAAGGCGATGGCGTCGGGCTATTGGGGTACAAGCTCGTGTCAATCGAACGGGAATCCGAACGAACCATACGCGTGACCTTTGCTAACCCTCTCTATCCTAATCACGTCACTCTTATCGTACCCGGAGGCCCTCGTTCACTCATTTCATACCCATGGTCTAACCCACAAGAACTCGATTTTATTCCTACGGACAGGTTCACAGGTCTTCTGACGTCTCTGCTGCAAGCTCACTCGCTTGGATGGGATATCTCGTATGTTCCGCCTGTGTTGCCATCGACAGCCTCGTGTTCAACTACGACGTTAGTGAGAACATTTGGTGCGGTGTTAGGGTATGAAGTCGATTCCGTCTATGTCTACAAGGAACTAGGAGGACGGGAGCTAATTATGAGGAGGAAGATCGAGGATGGCGGGGCAACATCTTGGGAGCCCAGGTAAGGTATACGTTGGCCCTGAAAGTAACGTGTGCTAATATTCTATTTAGCCCGCTCATCGAAGGTGCCTGGGAGGGGCGACTTGTACATCTCTCGGGTATCGACGTCATAGGACCTACTGCAGGCTCGTTAGCGAGGCTTCTGCAGGATAGAGAGACTGAG
>JAXQIY010000167.1:0-11066 GCA_037041695.1 Irpex sp. PG99-01B2
CTTCATCATGCCGAGTCGTTCCTCTCCCCGTCAGCAATTCTCGATGACGGCTTGCTAGGCGACCTGTCTTCTTATGGGCCCATTGGCGCCGACAAGATACGCCGAGTCCTTGAGCCGAATTGAATATGGTGGGAAGTTTACGGAGGAGAACTCATGGTGTTTCTCGAGAGTCTACCGCAAGTATTCGCACGACGGCCAACGAAGTCGAGAGCTCGGACGGCAGCTGGAAACCCTGCCGAACCTGCGGCCGGCGGTCAAGCTCCTGATTGGAATGACACAGTCCACGAGCTCCATAATAACGCTGTGCACCCTGAAAGGGCTACAGGGATACATCACTTTGTCTTCGAGAACGAAGATTTGTATACAATCGCGGAAGAGCCAATGTAGGTGTAGTGACATCCGCTATAGGGACATGACGTTTGCACGACGTCTCGTTTGTGTCAATGATGTATTACAAACTACTTCGCATTTCCATTATCTACGACTTTCTATTAACACGCTTGATCATGAAATTAATTTCGAGACGTATACAAGTGATTTCGTCGTCAACCGTTAAGTACTATGTAGGGTGTACTACTGGATTTTCTCCTCAATCCGCCCATTTATACGACCTCCAGTAGCCCATCAATGCTTGGATAGGCGTGATTTCGTCTCTTCGCCTACAGTATACGATTTTTCATTCATTCTACACCTTGTCTACAGGTACCATACTTTGCATGTACAATATGTTTATCTAAATACATATACTGTGATTTTTTCGAGATGATTGGTAGAGCGGAAGGTACCAAATCAGAGTCTGTTTCACTTCCTGTCCCGTTTCATTACTGGGTCACCCATAGTAGCCCAGTCCGCTCGCAAGCTCGCGTCTCCTTTGCCTGTCTCGGTTGGCGCTCATCAGCTTGCGACGGGACTGGCTGGCGAGTCTACTGTTATGCAATCTTTTTGAATACTACCCTCCCTTACTTACATAAGTGAGAATGCGACATCACGGAAAAGACAGAGTGGGAGCTACACGGCCAGGTGAGTCAGATAACAGAAGGATGAAACCGAGAAAGATATCCACAGGATATCCGCAGTTACAATTCAAGGATCCAGATCCTTAATTTATCCGAGGGGCAAGGATCTTTGAGCCCAAAAAGGCAATCGCCCACGTTGACGCAGATCCTCAGGCATGGGCAGATTCGATATGATAAGACGATGCGCGGGCGATAGGGTAGGGAGGCACGAGGAAAGGCCGACCCCATCCGACTAAGTAGGCCGAAGTGCGCCGTCCGCGAGCGATGCACACGCATCAGACATTGCGATTCGTGCGATCGATCCTCCACTGGCGCATCAAACCGCTACTAATGACAAGGAGCAGGCGGTGAGTTATCATGACTGCCTGATCGGGTAATAACGAGTACGTACCGCGTAGTATTGATATCGCCCGGCGTCGTTCGAGTTTGAGTCGTCCTGTGTGTAGGTAGCTATCGAGTCCTCGCTCGCCACGTTGCGGAATGACCTATCAGACACCTTGTGGGCTTCGGGTACAAGGTACGAAGATGCACGGTATACGGTCGACGGCGGGGACATTTGCCGTTAACGCATGCAGCCTGAAACAACGAAAGTGAGTAAAACATCAATCAGATAAGCAGTATGTGCATACTCACTTCGCGTATAGGGCATCTGCGGACGACCGTCTGACTGGAGGTCAACCGCGGGACGGCGATACGTCGTAACAACGCAACGTTAGTTGGCGGCGGCGTAATCGACCACGTAGACGAAGTTGCTTTTCGTCTTGCCACACGCCCTGCCAGACGACATAACCCTAGCTTCGAGAGCACACAGTGAGTTCATATACTCGAATCAATGATACGATTTGATTTACCTTCCACTTTGCAGCCTGCCATCGAACCCGCGTCGCCGGACGGCGATACGTTGCGGAATGACCTGCCCGGCATCCTGTACGCCTCGGATCCACGATCGAATTAACGCATGCAGCCTGGACGAACAAATGTGAGTACGCATTGACCAGGTAGACAGTATGTACATACTCATTACGCGTATAGGGCACCTGCGCGCGACGTGAGCGTACCGTTTAGCCAGACATCGATTGTCGGACCACAATCAGTTGCGACAACGCCAGCGAGCAGCACCCCCGGGGTCTGCTGCGTGGGTATCGTTATACGCCTTGCCCCGAAGATGTGACCCTGGCCTCGAGAGTAAACGGTAAGTTGGTACACTCGGATTAATGATAGAACCTGGCTTACCTTTCGCTTCACAGATATGCTATTCAACCCTACTCGCCGGACGACGATATATGGAGGAACAACCGTACCGTACATCTCCGGACACAGTATTGCTGGCGATAAGGCGGGCCCGTCGATGCAGCAAGCTCGTCCTCGCATTTGCGACGTTCTCGCCATACACCCTGCCTCGACTACGGCAGGCTAGTCACCATGAGAATCTAGTAAGCTCATATGCCTGAATTAATGAATAAACTTGACTTACATCTCGCTGTGCAGGCCGCCAACAAAAACCCGCTCGCCGGACGGTGATACGTTGCGGAACGACATGCCAAACGGCCTAACGGTCTAATCCGTTTGGTTGCGAGAGAGCATGCAAGCACATGGACGCGTACGGTGCATGCTGAATCCTACTAAGTACCTCCTTTCACCCGGCCGCCTCGTTACGCCTTCTCACCCTCAGCCCCCAGTGACACCCATCTTCCCGCCAATTCCAGCATCATCGCGCAACGCAAGACCGCTACGACAGTGAAACAGGACGTTTGGCAGCGACTGGACTTTTGGATGCAGACTTTGACGTATCAGTAAGTTGACTGACCTAATTCAGGTAATTGCGTATATCACATAGGATATCCCACATTCAATGTAACGCAGCGTGCCAGCAACCAGCGCGAGTTCTGCATTGACGCGACTGCACACAGCCGCCAGCTCGCCCCTATCCCCATTGCTCGAGTATGGTGAGCAGGCAATAGTCCGCACACGGTCACTCACCACATTGTCCAAGCCCGCGACCCTTCTTTATGTGCACGCGCTCCGCCACCGTCACTAACAACATTGCCGATCCCGCCACCCTCCTCTGTGTTCACGCGGTCCGCTGCCGTCACATAATGCTAGCAGGGCTGCTACATACGACTCTCCGTACCCCGATTCTCTATACCATATTCTTCCCCGGACAGAAGCCTCGTATGGCAGTATTGTAACAGACCATAGTTCTACTAGTACACGTGTTATTTATGTTTTACTGAATGAATATGAAGGCTTGTGGTGTCCTAAATGCTCATTGCCTGTTGATAATCGACCTGTAGTTGTGATAAATAGCCAATGGCTCGTGTACATTACACAGTTATCCGGGGTATGTAGCACAAACGAATACCGAATTGATATCCTACAGGGTGATAGAGCTGATGTATACTGATTCTAATGCTACGTCATATGGGTGACATCCTCAGGATAGCTCTGTCGGATATCCAGCGGATATCCTACACGCCGATATCCCTAGGACGAGCCGCCAAGGATAACCGACTGATATGCCGCCGGTATCCCGGCGTTATTCCCAGAGCGATATCCGCTACGTATCTAATTCGCCTGTGCGTGTAGACCGCTCGCAATCCGGGACCTGAACACCCGTTTATGAAGGGTAAATGACGTCAATCAAACAACTTGGCAACGAGCCTGCAGAGCTTCCCGGTATGCTGCTGCTATGCTCGATACCACCCGGCGCTCCGTCGCTCCGGAGACATTGGAGACGGCGTCTGGAGTTTTGAAAGAGTGTCAGCAGCCGATCAGAGAGTCATTACCTTGTGAAATTTGTTTGCTGTTACTCACGACGTAGAGAAAACTCTAATTTACTTAACTCGCGGACAACAATACACCTAGCCCGGGCTCGATTCTGAATTTTTATGCCTTCCTGCTCCCACCCTCTCCTCCACTTCATTTTATGTGCCCCGTTGCTCTTTACTAGTCCAGTGTTTGCCTGCTCTACTAGTCTTCTTGGCATTATATCGTACATATCGTCTTCGTCTTCGTAGAGTGAGTGAGACCGTTCATAATTTAGCGACTCAAGGACTTAGAACATCCGACAAAGCAGGCGATATACCCTGAAACAATGCATCCAGCTCTCAATATACGCGAGATCCTGGATAGCATTATAATTTGGGCCCTTATGGGAGAAGAGGAGCCAAACAAGCCAGTACACCAGCGAGAGATTGCCAAGGCGCTGACATTCGTATGTTTGTCTTGGTGTGCGTCTTTGGAGCCACAACTTTGGTTTCACCGGAAACTCAGCGATGTCTTCAACGCTCTCCCATTGAACGCAAACGGACATATACGTGAGCCCGATGGAAAGATTGTGAGTCCCACTTAGCCCTCAAAGATAAACTAACCAATTGAGAAGATATGTTAGCGTGTCACCGATACCTTCAACAATCTACTTCTTCGATTTGATTCAACATCGCGATTTCGTAGCCTCGCCAGTACGGTCCAAAGACTAGACATGCTCACAACGTCTGAAACCACTCTGGACTCCTACGCACATATGGATCAGGTGATCATCCATTTTACGCAGCTGAAATGCCTGGTTTGGACGGACGCAGAAGCCATAACACTGCCTTACCTCTCATATATCCCCTTTCCAACAACTATGAACGCAATGGTACTTGGCCCTGAGCAGCTTCGCCTCATGGTGAAACAGCGACACTCATCGACTGGGATATTATCAGCACTTCCTCTGAGCAATCTCACACTGTGCCTGGCTGGCAGCTATAGCGACACATCCCACCTCGACCTCCTCAAAAGAGCGATTTTTAGCGTGCATCCATGCTTGAAAACGCTTACGTTAGATCTGCCTACCAGCTTGCACGAAGAGCTACTTATCTCCCTGTCGTCTTTGCACTCTTTGAAGTGCCTGGAAATATGGTTTAGCCACCGTGGTCAGCAGAAATTGGCCCCAGGAAATAACGAACACATCTCATTCCCGCGCTTAAAACGTCTATCTCTACAGAGCCGCACAAGTGCAACACGTTGGAATGCGCTGCTAGAGAGAGTAGACCTGCCCATTGTAGAGGATATCGTGCTCCTAGACACGGAGGAAAATGATCAGGTGTCATTCATCGAGGACACGGATTCCATGAAAACTTTCGCCATCCTGCCCACCATGGCCAGCCGTGAGACGCTCCGTTCTTTCGTGCTCCGTCAACATTATGACCCTTTACTCCACGAGTGCCACTACGAGAACTCGTTGGCATTTACCGGATATCGCAATCTGCGGCCATTGGGCCTGTTGAAAAACCTTCAGGTCCTACGTTTACATCTTCACACCCCAATCGCCACGACGGAGGAAGAAATTGACCTCCTCACACGCTGCTGGCCACAGCTCGTGATATTGGACTTGCTTCCTCCAGAACCCGATGCGCACAAGTTGCCACTAGATGCTCCCTGTGGCACCGCTGCCTTGATCCTGGTGATTGCCAAGAACTGTCCGAAACTCAAAGAATTGGCAATCGCCATGAAAGCTGGTGGGATCCCTCCTCGACCTGATGGCAAACATCTTGCCACGGCTCTCTTGTCTATTAGACTATCGGTATACCTTGATACTGATCCTTACAACGACGAGGCCGAGACAAGAAGCTTTATTCAGTCGATTGCACCGAATATGTACTTTATGAAGATGGAGCATGTGACAGACAGCTGGTAGTCTGGTTCTCTTCGTCTAAGTACCCGTCCTTGCGCTTTTTAGTCACGTTAACGTATTCAAAAAGTCCGTACTGGTGTCTACTCAGGCTTCTATCTAGCTCACCATCAGTAGCATTTTTCGATGTATTGTTTTGCTTAGTCCCAGTAGGCGTTCTGGCCCTCGGATTGTCCCCTTTGCTTACACTAACGCCGTACAATTTAACGCTTCTCAACTACAAACACAGCTATAGAACCTTGTTGCATTTAAGGCTACGAAGGATGTACAAAATTTTACATGGTCAGGCCCTCATGATTCATGAAATATGAGCTAGGCTGAAAAACACGACAAACAGGTACTCACTGCGTATCTGCCAAAATTTTTCCGCCAGAAAAATGCGAACAAAATGAGACATAGAAGGTAGCACCGTTCTCACACTTTCCACGAGAAAAATGTGTCACAAAATGATAGTTTTGCGCGAGCCTTTTGTTGCGCACAGGATGCAGGGTAAAATGCTTTCTTTGTTAGTCCATTGTGCAGAACATTTTCATTACGGTAACAACAGCCCTTTGTACATTACTTTTTTGTCCAATAAGATGTGACATTGCTTGCTAGAACATGTCGGTAATCAGGCCCGTTGCACCTTCATTAGTTGAGTCGTTTTTGCCGTTCCTCTTGTACCCTCATCCTGCTCGCGCAACAGAATATTCAATTGATTAAAAAGAGATTTAAACAAGATCAGGTTTTTAAGGGACAAACAGTAATGTACAAAGGGTTGTTATTACCGTAACGAAAATGTTCCGCAAAATGGACTAACAAAGGAAGCATTTTACCCTGCATTCTGTGCACAACAAGAGGCTCACGCAAAACTATCATTTTGCGACACATTTTTCTCGTGGAAAGTGTGAGAACGGTGCTACCTTTTATGTCTCATTTTCTTCACATTTTTCCGACGGAAAAATATTGGCAAATACGCAGTGACTAGTACAAGCACCCCTCAAGTGAACTGTGAATGGGAAGTGAACTAATTTGGTTTTGTAAAAGCTACGTCACCTGTATTTCTCCACGAAATCACTGCACTTTCAGATACAGTACCTTACCAATGACCCCAAGTTATATGCCAAAATACGAACACATACGGTTATGGAAACCCATAGTTGCTGTTTTACAACCTGATTTTGATATCCAGAGCTGATGTAGGCTTTTCATGTGGTCGAATACTTTTGGATCCCTGTATGCACTTTAAGTGGGTTATTTAGAGTCCCAAAGGTTATCATTGCGGTGGGAGGAGCACTGTAGCGAGTACAACGGATGACATCCTTGAAGCGGTGTGACGATGCGTGAAGCGCCAGTCGTTAAAATCGGTGCGACAGCCTGTGTCCATCCCCTCGTCTGGCCGTGAAAAAGTCATCCTCGTGCGGTGCATTTCATACCTTGTCTTCTTCATGCCCTGGTCAGAAAATATTTCAGGGCATGTCCAAGACACTACTAAATGATATACAAAAAACTCAGAAGCCGTAACTAGATGGTATCTTAAGCGGAATGGGAATCCATAGTAATGAAATGGGACAGGAAGTAGAACAGGCCTCATTGCGGCACCTTCCACTTATCCAGTATTACTAGAAACATCATGTCGTATGCATATTCATAAGAGAGCTTTGCATGCAAAGTATCATGCACGTAGACGAGCTGTAGCGTGGATGACTGAGCTGGCCTAATATCGATAGACGTCGGGCGAGAGCTGGTCGCACAGCAGGGGAATGACGCAGTAGGTAGCGCGAGTGGTGCGGCGGACGTCCGGAGCCCCAGAATATCAGTCTGGGATTGCGATAGTGTCAGATATGGTGATTATTGCATGCGAATGCACGTACGTCTGTCGGTCGCTTCGAGAGGTGTTCGGGGGTCCTGCCTTCGGGTCTTCGTCGTCCTGTAGCACTCGTCGCCGTCGTCTATTTACTTCGTCCATTCCGTCTGGGCAATTCGACCGTAAATCCTCGCATAGCCGTGACAGATAGTACACAGCGTTCACGATAGTGGCGGATGCTTCTCACCTCGCGTCGTTTGTGAAAGCAAAGCTACATAGACGTAGCAAGGCTAGAAGAAGAGAGTGAGCAAGGACCTTAGCGAAACGAGGAAAAGCAGCGCTCATCACCGAGTACGTCCGTATTCCACCTCGTTCCTGCGTAAACGTAAGAGTGGCTCACTCCTTCCGAGGAGCAGACACTTGGCTAGTGGAGAAGGGGCTACTCGGAAACGATAAGACGACGCCCCTAATCATCCCAAATAGTCCCAAATGCTCTGATCACGCCCGAAGCTCCGTACATCCCCGTCGCGAATCCGAGTAACGTAGCGAGAGTTATCAGGAAGGGGGAGGCTTTAGCAGAGCTCGTTGATATTAGCGAGTTTTTGGATAAACCAAAGTCGTGGTCCGTCTGGGGAAACATAACCGCAGGAGAACGGCCGCTCCAATCGAAGCAATGAGAGCCTCGAAGGAGGAGACTGACAATCGAGTATTCGTGGCTCGACCTGATGGGATAATAACTGCTGTACAAGGGAGGAAATCAGAGGAGACCCTGTCTGGAAACAAGATGAACGTAACCTTGGAACCCGAGGAAGAGCAATGGGGACAGAAGACAGCAGAGGTACCGAACCCCACTGTGTACAAGTCGGAGGACCTTGAGAAGCTCATAGACGTAGCCGAGGTACCCGACGACTTAAAACCTCGGATCTGGGAAATGCTACGTCGACGAATCAATGCCTTTGAGTTCGACGGCAGGCTAGGACACCTGGAGGTAAAGTGTCGTATCCGCGCGAAAGAGGGCGTGGAGCCCATTTCGGTGCCAATGTACGGCAGCTCTCCCGCGAAGAAACAAGTGATCGACGAACAGCTGAAGACCTGGTTCGAGCAGGGGGTGATTGAGCCGTCTCAGAGCCCCTGGGGGCTCCTGTCGTAATCGTATACCCGAACGGGAAAGCTCGTTTTTGCGTGGAATACCGTAAACTCAACGCGCAAACCATTCCAGACGAGTTTGCTATCCCTAGACAGCCAGAGATCGTATCAGTACTATCAGGAGCGCAAGTGCTCTCGTCGTTGGAAGCACTATCAGGTTTCACACAGATCGAAGTCGAAGACGTGGACATCGAGAAAACAGCATTTCGCACTCACCCCGGCTTGTTCCAGTTCCGTCGCATGCCGTTCGGGGTAAAGAACGGCCCTTCGATTTGCCAGCGAACAATGCATAACATACTGGCACCGTTTCTCTGGTTATTCACGTTAGTGTACATTGACGATATCGTCGTATACTCGAAGACGTACGAGGAGCACCTGGAGCACCTGGAACGGGTACTCGAGGCAATAGAACGAGCAGGGTTAACCCTGTCTCCGAAGAAGTGCCACTTATTCTACTCCTCGATCTTGCTGCTGGGACATAAGGTCTCTATGTTGGGCCTATCAACGCACGAAGAGAAAGTAAAGGCCATAACTGAACTTAAACGACCGACGAAGCTGTCCAAATTACAGACCTTCCTGGAAATGGTCGTGTACTTTTCGGTTTTCATACCCTATTACGCCAGCATTTTGTCACCGCTGTTCCAGCTCCTGCGGAAGGGAGCTCCCTGAAAGTGGGGAGCGGAGCAGGAAAACGCGTTTGAATCAGCAAAGGCTGCCTTGCGCAATGCTCCCGTACTAGGTCACCCCATGGAAGGCAGACCCTACCGCCTATACACGGACGCCTCCGGAGAAGCGTTGGGTTGCTGCCTACAGCAGGTGCAACCGATATCGGTGAAATACCTGAAGGGAACCAAGACGTACGAGAGACCACGTAACGCGTACCGCAAGGGAGGCGAAGTGCCAAAGCTGGTGAACAAGGTCTCCGCAAAGGGTGCCACCGGAGCGTCCCCACACTTCCTACTCTACGGATTCGAGCCAAGAAACACGCCCGACCTCAGTGATGTCGACATGCGAAAGGTGTATTGAAGCAAGGACACGGAGGAATTCGTGAAGGAGCTGGCTATGCACCGAGAAAGCGCACGAAGAGCGATAGCTAGACAGCAGCAGAAGCAGGCCGCTTGGTACAACAAGGGGCGTAAGGATCTCGATTTCTCTGCAGGAGACCTAGTGCTGGTGAACCCTCACTTGTTAGAGTGGATAGAGAGCAAGGGCGGGGGCGCGAAGCTCGTGCAACGCTGGATTGGGCCATTTGAGGTGCAACAGAGGATTAACGAGAACACGTACCGATTACGACTGAACGAGTCATACCCCGGTAGCCCTGTGTTCGACATCCAGCACCTCAAGAGATACCAGTCGTCTCCTGAGGAATTCGGGACCCGATCCGAGCTTGACGACACTCGTGCCGTCCCAGCGGACGAGCATTACGAAGTGGAAGCTATCATTGGACATAGGTATGATCTGAGGAAGAGAAATCAGGTTTACCTCGTCCGTTGGAAAGGGTTTTTGCCGCTGCATGACGAATGGATCACTGTGAAGGAGCTAGCGGGCGCCCCCGAGATGTTGCACAGGTACAAGGCAGCGCAGAAACTGCGATAAGGGCGATGCCCGATCGCTGATCCAGAGGCGCCGGACGCCATATGTATTCGCCTTTTGCAGGACGAAAGGGATAGCCTGTTACAGTATCTATGCAATCTCGGAAAGATCTTTCCAATTAAGTAAAACGACTCACTTCAAGATTTTTACGCACCCTGTAAGGCCACCTTCTCCCCCGACGACCAGCTACTTCGTACGGACGCGCACTATTCAACAACGCTGCAATATACGCCCACAATGCGCCCTTCCCTTCGAGTTCTCTTGCATCAGCTCGAATTCTTCGCCGCTCATCCTCTATTCCGCCCTTTTAGCTCCTCCGATTCCTCTGGAGAGTTATGGGTGTCCATCCTTGGCGACTCCGCGACGGTCCCACCGGGCAGCGCTCGAGCCTTCTACGACGCGAACTTCACGATCTCGAATCGCCTGGGATTGGCCGTGCTCGACGGCCCCGTATCACTGCGGGACGCAAACCCGGTTGGAAGAAGTGGGAAATCCACTGATTTCAGCCTACTGGGAAACCACTGATACAGTAGCGCTCATTTTTTGGGTTGTGACAAGTGGGTTTCCCACTTCTTAATATTGTGTTTCTTACTGTCCCGTATCGTTTACGAGCCTTTCGACACCAGTTATTAAAGTTGGTAAATCCACTGATTCTAACCGGATTTAAGACATGGGCATAAAAATACGGCTTTGCGGCGGCCGTCGAACAGAAAAGCGCGGGTTGTGGGAATTTCGGGCGGTTCGGGCATTCGGGCGTTCGGTCAGTGTGACTTATGTCACGTCATATTGAACCTTTTAAGGCATCTAAGATTAGTCATACCGTGTCACTGCGTCACTTTGCCAAAGATCT
>JAXQIY010000168.1:0-11481 GCA_037041695.1 Irpex sp. PG99-01B2
CTCATGCGAGTCATCTTCGGTTCTAGGACTTGTAGCGAGAACTCAGAACTCAGTATTTACTAGGTCTGCAATACACCCGGATCGGTAGTTCTGTTGTAAGTCCATGACTCGATGTCTCATGGATATCGGCTCCGTTGTGTTCACATCCAGACTGTCCCATGGCACGCAAAAGATCCGGGTGTGACTCAACCGCCGAGGCCCTAAGTCTGCGCCACCCGGTCGATGATTGCTTTCTATGGTCACGGTCTTCCTAGTAGCTTCAACCTTCAGGCTTCAAGCTGCAGGCCTCAGGGCTCAGGATCTCTACGTTCACACAAAGCTTTCCCAATCTACACTTTTTACATGTTTCGACCCTACTACACCTCTCACCACCCTACCCTTGAGCCTTGTGAGGGGTACCAATGACGGTCTTGAAGGATTCGTAAAGCCATTAATGTAGATCAGAGACCAAAACACTTTACTCACCTTCCATGCGCACATTGGAATGGCAAAGCAGTTTCACACAACGCCATGACCAGAGTCTGGCACTGCTGCAACGTTAGAATGTCGTTGAACATGATCGCTCCTCGACACGCCTTGGAATTGATGAGTTCTAGCAGATTCTTCGGACACTGGCGGATTGCGCGGAACCACGAATACTTGTCGCTCTGGGATGACGCAGCTTGCGAAGGTGTGGGCATAGCTCCCCCGAGCAACTCCCATTCTGATATGTATGACTTGACTAGGTCCTGTAGGTTTCCATCCGCGAGTAGCTATAGTTCTCGTCAAGTCAAGTACTGATATCACGTCGATGTGACGTACCTTGTCTGCAACAATTTCGGGAACACTCGACACGGAAACTTGAGCATATCCACTATCATCCTCTGTCGCGTCGACTTTGCGAACGAATAAGCCAACATGCTCATCGCGTCGCACCGAAGCATCCAGACCAGAAAAGTCGATACCCCAAGATGCAAACGCTGCCTGCAAGGCTGAATTTCCGGCAAGCTGCTCCGCTTCGTGCCTTGCCAGTAGGGCCATCGTTGGAGGGTCCAGGATACGCCTTTGAGGACCCGCTACCGACTCGTGTTCCTGTGGCTCGTCGTTGTCTGGTGCAGCTACAGGCTTCTCGCAGCACAGCTCGCGCATCAACAACTCTACCCGCACCCGTTCGTGAGCGGCGTGCTGATCGATGAGCACAAGTGAGCACTCCCCAGGCGAAGTTGTATGATTCCCAGATTCCGGGTCGGCTCTGGTTTCTATAACGCACGCAATGAACTTCTTGTCTACCTGACCAAGTACGAGAGCGTTTTCGAGATCGTCTTTGGTAAACTTGGACGCCTGAAGCTCGTCTTGGAAGAACGAGTCGAAGCGTCGCGAAGAAAGTGAATGGCGATTGTTATGTTGGGAATCGTGACCATGATGACAGGATGTGGTTTTTCCCAGCGAGTTCGCGAATGTAGAAGAGACTGTGATTTCGGGAATCTTAGTTTGTCCTACAAGAGCATATGCTTGATTCGCCTAGACAAACGTCACACTCTCTCAGCTCTGTTGCGTGGTGGCGGTGGATGTTCGACTGACCTGCATAGCGTCCCGTATCCACGCAGGGACACCATCACCGTCGTTAACACCACGATCTACGGTTCCTGAAGTCTGCCGTTTGCCTGCCGATACCTGTGGTCCCAAGGTTCGGCGTCCACGGGACGAACCGACTCTCCCCTTCTTCTGGACATCTTCGTCGTTTATTTCGGCGCTCACAAGGTACGAATTTCCAGTGCGTTGATCCACTATAAATGTTTGCCCGGTACGAGTGTCGGTCCAACGCAGACTTGCATCTTCATCACCATCGTATTGAACCTAGCAACCTCGAAGCATGAGGGGCTCTGCGGTTATTTAAACACATTTTCCGTAGACAAACTCACCCCTGGTATGACTAGTGCATTGCTGTTGCCGGCTTGTGCCCCCGGCCGAGAGTGAGACACAGAACTTGAGTCGTGCTCGACCTTCCTTCTCTTCCGTGTGTTCGACGTGGAAGCACCTCCAGTGATATGGCGACTTGAAGGTGTATGTTTGAAATTATGTTTGACGAGGAAAGAATTTATCACCTCGGAGAGAAAGGTTGACACGGAGTTGGCATTCTGGATGGCTGGTGTGAGACATTATAAAAGCATTACAGATAGGTTTTACCTGTAGGTGAACAGCGTTCTTGGATGGCTCGACGCAATTGTCGATTTCTTGTGGTGGTATGGTGATGTTCAGGACGTAGACCGGCTTCTTGTCCGTTTTGCGTGGGGATCGACGGACGCCTGAGAGTGATTGGGAGGTTTCGTTGTGCTCGTCGAAGGCCTTTGTCGAGGTAAGTCGAAGGTTCGTGTGGAAGTAGGGTTACACTTACGTGCCTTCCAAACGAGCTTGATGTGAATGCAGAGTCGATTACACGATGTAAGTCACAGGTAGTTAGAATATGTCGATTAATATCTGCCAATAAAGGTTGAGATAACTTCGATCGATGCTGAAGGCATTCTTACACAAATACTGATAAGCCTATGGTGCAGACGATTAAGCTCTAACCACTCCGTGCAATGGACAATCACATACCTTGGATGAGCTTCCTTCCAAACTAATAAATCCAGTGATTATCATGCTATCCTTTGTTTCATGGAGTTCATCGACGTGCTATGGAACGGAAGAGTACGACGCTGAGAAATCCGCGAGGTTCAAGGAAACTAGACATACCTCAACCAATGCACGCCCGAACAAGTTTCTGAAAGCTGCCAAATTAGATTGCGTCTAATATTGCAATGAGTATTCCTGATCATAGGTTGGGCTGAGCTGCCATACCTTTGGGACAGCTATTACTCGGCGACGCTCCACGCGTGGGGTATCATTTCTATGGGTATTTTCCAAGCTGAACGAAACATGAGGGAAGACCAGTGCGAATGTTTCGATATCCTTGCGAATTAGTTCTATAGTACGTTGAGGAGAAGGATGTGAAAGGCGGCGGATGGGGAGCTATGACTGAGTGGTCAGAGGAGAACGGTTGAGGGTGGTGGTGATGCCATACATTATAGAAGGCGTCTTTGACGCTAACGACTGTGCCGGACTGCTCACGCCGCCAACGTATGGCAGGCCCATTGTACAGTGATTTCCCTCCCTGAATAGAGGAGTGAGTGTAAAGGGAAGTGCAGTGCTGCGAAGGAATGCACCTTCAAGATGATTGACCATGTCTCACGGGCATTAGCCGTACGTGAGCAAATCTCGAGACAGCTGAGGTCCGCTGCGGATGACAAGGCTATACATGGGCGCATGAGCATCGGTGAGAGTGGGACACCGTTTCTAGCTGTATCATACGCACCTTCGCCACGAAATCCGAAAGTCGAGACCTCTCCGAGCGACTGGGGAGAGTACGCTTTCGACGTGCCTTCAACAGACCTATCTTCAGTCAAAATTCCACGTCACAGCCGAGGGTAGCGCACCATATCGTCCGGCTTGTTCAAAGGCAGTCAAGTCGCTCTTGCTCATTCCAACTCCGTTGTCTCTGACCCAGCAGCTCCACTCCTCACAGTCCACGCCTACATCTACTTGTCCAGCGTTCGCGTCCAATGCATTTTGTACCAGCTCGGAGATCACTTGCGGAAGAGAAACAAGTATTTGAGTCGAGCGCAACTTGGATTGCGTGTGAGCTGGGAGGCGAGTCACCGAAGCTGCCATGACATGTGGCCACAACTTGGAGTATCACTGTAGTCGCAGTACGTGTACAAACGCAGCGCTTTCTTGTATAAGTACTCGGCTATCATGTGCGCGTGAGGCATGCAATACACTGCATTTTAGAGGAGCCAACTACTCATGGAGGTTGAAGACAGAGCTTTGCGGCACCGGGAGATTGCAAACTACAAGAAATACTCGTGTCACAAAGCTCGAGCTCGTCCGTTGGTCCGTCCAAGGCGCTCCGTGGGCGCTACACGAACGGCGGACTGATGACGTTTTGATCCGCCTGACTGCTAAAACTGGATATAGTCAACCTTTGTGGCGC
The DNA here is from genome assembly GCA_037041695.1 of Irpex sp. PG99-01B2. NCBI lineage: Eukaryota > Fungi > Basidiomycota > Agaricomycetes > Polyporales > Irpicaceae > Irpex > Irpex sp. PG99-01B2. The sequence goes on from JAXQIY010000168.1 coordinate 4,013, forward strand.
GAATAAGGCTGTAATTATCTTCGAACGTTGTTGACTCGGAACTCTGACAAAGCTGAGCTGAGCTTGTGCAATGTGCGGCCATCCCTGCTGGCCGGTTTAAACGAACGAAAATAAGTCAACACAACGATCCACAAGTATACGTCAGCTGCTAGTAGTCGTTTGGGTGAGGTGCCATACCAGTATGTAATGATGTCTCCGGGGGACCCCTTCATTGTATAAAATTCAAATCGCAGTGTACACGTTATAACTTCGCCTTGGCGGCTACACGTCATGTAGCTCAGAAGCTGACTCCTTCCAACTGCCCAAACCGGACGTCGACTCGGAACGTGTACCACTGAATTCTACTGCATGTGCCGCGACTTCGTGTTGCGGCCTAACTTGAATGCCCATGTTGAAGTTGTTGCGAATAGCGCTACTATGTGGTCTGCTGAATTCAATTGCCGAGATAGGCGGTGGTGATACTGCCAGTGAATGCTCTACCAATCGTCTTCGTAGGCGCTCCCGGGAATTGAGAATAGAGAAGAACGAAATAGTGTAAACTGAAAAAAATTGAGCATTTTGATCTCTATGCACAGCATGATAAGTGAACTTACTTCCCGGAATGACGAATTCGATCGTGGTAAACCAAAAATTATGAGCAGCTAGAATGATCTTTGCAGGCAGCGGACATCGTTGAGTATGATCGACACCTCGGAAATAACTGTATCAGTATAAACATACCGACATCATCTCGGTCAAAGCTACAACACTTTTCGAGTCAATTATGAGATCGAGACCAACGGCATATGGAGTTGGGCTTGCAGAAAGTGCTTACGATATCAGAATGCCACGGCTAACAATGTAGAGGATGACTTTTTGCACGACACCTAGGGTACTATTGCATGCACAACAGTGTATAGTCAATGTCTCAGTAAAACACAAAGAGAGCAGTGAGTGAATATTCACCCTCTATGAATCGGTCGTGGCAATGCATGGCATAAGGCTACCGACACCAAAATATCAGCCGCCATCTGAGCAGATAGCATGAATACGAATAGCATGAATATGGTATTCTGAATTCGAGGCCCTGTCAGTAGACAAGTACAATCTCAATCTCCGTCGCATAACTTACCCGTTGGCTTGTTAGTGCGATCCCTGTCGGTGTAGCTTGTACTATATTGCTGGTCTTCGCACTATATAAAAGCAATGATCACGATGAAACTATTGAGCAAATATGATATACTCACATACTCACTACCACAGCTATAACCAATGCAATCAACATTCAGTGAGTAATCTGGTGAGCACTCGAAGACATGCAACTAACCCATGCCAGAGCCTGCCCGTGTAGCTATAATGTGAGATGGACAGTCCACTATACGTATCGGTTCAGCTTACCTAAATATACCATGATGGCAGCCAGCTGTGGGCAAGTTTCGCGCATTGATACCCCTAGACAATATTGCAGATCGGGTAATGATACGTACCAAAATCCCAGTGATATATCTTTGAAATCGTCGCTCAGCCACTACGCAGAGGAATAAGTACCAGAAGGAGTCGTACATCAATCGTGGAATAGCAAAAACGTACGGAGACGGTAGCATATCTGAACATAATACCTGCGTGTCTTGCCACAGTGAGAAGATGAAGATCATCGCGAATTCACCACTCACAGAAGCACGGTTGTTGCAGTGGCCAACTTGAGTGACAAGTGAGTAGTGTCGCCGCACGGACGAATAAGTATCTCTGTACTTACATGCAAAGCTATCAACGCCTGGAAGGTATGAGTAGGAAACATTGAGTTCAATTAGCTTTCCCATATAATCAACATCATACCGTGATGGACCTAGTAAGAGTGAAAGAAAGTCGTTATTATGATGAGCACGCAACATCATAAGATGTGTTCCATACCAATCCAGGCGAAACTTGTCAGCGAGATCGGCACTGGCTGCGTCAGTTACCTTCGGATGTAGTAAAATTAGTGATTATTTCTACTACTGTAGAAGACGACGTACCAAAGAACGATAGGCTGTAGCACACACTTCGAGATGAATTCGTCAGAGTAACACAAGGGGAGGAGGCGCGCCGCTTTCGTACCGCTGATTGTATGAAACACGTTACAGGATCTAAGGTTAACAAAAAGGTTATTGAGTGTTGAGGCTATGATATATATGCACTCACATTGTAAGCCACACGACCAACTTTGTTGACAAACTGTCTTTCAAGTGGCCGCTGAGGTAATGGTATGCCTGTCAGGTGCAGTGGTATCAGTATTAAGCGTGGACCAGCATCTACATTCCTCGCCTGTGACACCGCTATTCCACAGAGAAACATAGCTAAGCACAGTCCTATCAGGGCCAGTCCTGCAAATACTGGTGAGTCAGTAATTCAAAACCACCAACGAAGCAACATGCCTGCCTAGGACAGTAGTGAAGGAGGAGGGAATGGTAGGAGGTATGGAATCCATGTCGAGGTTGAGCGCAGACATGACTGTGAGCTACGTCGCAAGGAAAGGACAATCTTCTAATGGATGTCACTTTAAACTGGCTCAGGTCCCTGCCTGAGATGATGGAGAACTCTCTCGTTGGATGAACCACGATGTATATATGCACCGTCTGCGGCCAACTACCACAGGAAAGTAGCGCAAAGTCAGAGATGGTCAACAGCTTGGTATGACAACCACTGATACAAAAGGTACAGTCATAGTAAACCATCGCTTCTTTCAGAATATGATAGCGAAATCTGTCACATACCGTTCAGTCATGATCAAAGATGGCCTGGGGACACCGACAATGAACAAATGGAGCAACAGGATGGTCAATAGCTTGAACTCGCCGTTCGACTCATGATTTGTGGATGCAGGTTGTTGGGTAGATGCTGGATTACGATAAACAAACAGGGAACCCTTGATAAAGACGAGAAATCCGCTATGGATCTCACCGTAGAACATCTTGGAGGCCGTTAGCGGGTGCCATGGCGGTGACATTACACTTACGGTCCAAGAGTTGTTAGCGTCCAACCCAAATTTGACGTGGGTAATCGCACCAGAGCATTACGTTGTTATACACAGCCCCACCAGAAGAACACAGATCGCATCCCGGCGGCCCAGAGTCAGTAGTTCGATCTGTTCGCGTCGAACAGTTCTAGTTATGGTTCTACATGATGACGATCAACATCTGCCATGTTAGCATGCATATATCCTCACGTACCACCAGACTATAAGCTTTTCCTTGGAAAGTAGCCGGAGCAACTGATCGGATAATACTCCATGCCCTCGAGCGTGGAAGATACCTGGCCAGCCAGAAGGCCCCCTTTGTATGAATTGATAGGCTCTATATAGTGCGATATTTGCGCAATAACAATTGGATTGGTATGAGAAGTTCCGCTGTGGGTGGTGTGAGCGTGGGATGTATCCTCACGGTAACGGCAATTGCAGTGAGCTGGGATTACAAAAGGTTTGTAAGTCCTTGTCTGGCCTGTGTATTGCTGTCCTTTGCATTAGAGAAGACTTGAGCTGATACAGTGCGAGATGCGCACCGAGGGAAGGCATGGAGTCAAGAGCAGGTGAAGTGAAGCAACTAATCCATCTCGATGCACGATAGTGGTAAATTCAAAACGCGCCATAACAGTCGTAGGAGAAATCGTTGCTAAAGCTTGAAGCAAATGATATACTGTTACAGAGGGCACCTAATTATACGATACCACTTATCTATAGCCACCCATATCTGTCAATACATTGTTTGCATGCGGTGATATCAAGATGCACTCACTACTGGTTCTTGATACTCTCCCTCACGATCACAACCCTAACCATGTGAATCCCTTCTCCAACTCAACCTTACCCTTCAGGACCAAGTCGACGGAGGTCCCTCCTACAGCCACCTCAAACGTACCCGCTTCAGCCACCCACTTCCCCTTCCTCTCATCGAAGAAGCTCAACGCATACTTGTCCAGATCAACCGACACAGTCTTGCTCTCACCCGGCTGTAGCGCCACCTTGACGAAGCCGTGGAGCTCCTTCTTGGGACGGGGCAACGACGCTTCGGGGTCAGAGACGTACACCTGTGCAACATCGCGGCCCTCAACGCCACCCACGTTCTTGACGGTAAATGTTACTTTGAAGTTGCCTTCGGGGCTGATGGGAGAGAGCTGGAGGGACGAGTACTCGAAGCTGGTGTAGGAAAGACCGTAGCCGAATGGGAAGAGAGGTGTGATGTTTTTGATGTCATATCCTCGGTAGCCAACGAAGATGCCCTGTACGAATAGCTCCTTAGTAACTATGTATTGAAACGGGTAAAGTGCTCTTACTTCGTTGTACAAGACCTTTCCGGCATCTTGTGTTCTGAAACCAAACGATGGATACGATGGGTTGTCTTCAAGCCGTTTACTAGACGATAGTTTAGCATCTCTGACGGCGACCCCGATAAAAACATAAAACTTACGGGAAGGTAAGTGACAGCCTTCCTGAAGGGTTCACCTTGCCGAACAATACGTCCGCAATACCGTTTCCAACCTCGTTACCTCCATAGAAGGCCTGATACCCTGTCAGCTAAACTGTGGGACTATGGAAATGAGTAACTTGCCTGAAGAACGGTGTCAGCAGAGTCGATCCAAGGCAACTCGACAGGAGTTCCTGACTGATTTACAACGACCGTGTTTGGATTCGCCTTAATGACCTCGGCCACCAGTTCATTGGTGAGACCAGGGAGCCTAGGGAAGCAACATTGTTAGGTCAGGCCGTCATCTATACGACGACGGATAGCTTACGAGGCATCAACGCGATCATAACCCTCCGACTCCCAACTAAGAGCTATAGTTAGAGATGGAGCCACGATGCAACAGTAAATGAGGCCTTACTCGTGATTAAGGCCAATGACAAGAATTGCGACTGTGTACAGGAAGTTAGCGTCTCCTATTAAATACTGCCACGGGGAGATACTTACCATCCGCCTCCTTCGCGAGCTTCACAGCCTGCTGAATCTCCTCCTCTGGAGCAATACGCTTCACGGCACCCAACCTCAACCCACCACGACAGAAGAACGGAGACCCTCTTGAGATGAATTGTTGGTTGCTCAGCCTGAGCTCGACAGTGTACTGCTGGCCCTTCTTCAGGTTCGGTACGAGCGCACGGGCGTCGATAGTGCCGAGACCGAAGAAAGCTTCGCCTTGTGGTGGATTGTTACTGAGTTCGATAACGAGTTTGCCATCGATGAAGAGATTTCCTGTGCCGGCGATGTAGAGACCGATATCCCAATCGCCATCTTCGTCGGGAGTGAAGTTGGTTGTGTACTAAATGAAGGAGTCAGCAATCGCAACACGTCTTGAGAGCTTGAACGCTTACTCTTGACCAGCAGACTTCGTTAACTTTCGTATCATCCTAGTTTAGAAGGTTCAGCTCTATCTGCCACCAGGCCTCGATGACAAGTCAAGACTAAGACGTACTACTCCGTCAGCCAAGAAGCAGCTCGCCGTGTATGTAGGCGTCTGCCATACAGCCTTGGGCAACTCCTTCTTGAAGTCAGGCTGGGTCGACAGCCAATCATCTGTCGGAGCCTCGTTCCAGAATTCGAAAATGGCAGCCTGGCCACTCTCATGCTTGATATACTGATCGATAAGTGGCAGGTACTTGTGTGTATGCGCTCCGACGGTGTAGCTGACACTTGCACCGATCTCCTTGGCGGCAGCTGTGATGCCCTCCAGAGGGGATACAGTGTACGTCGGACGAAGGGAGGCAGATCCACCACCAGAGATGACGGCAGTTTTGGCGTTGGGACCGATGACCGCAATCTTCTTCGTTTCTTTGTTGATGGGAAGGAGCTTCTTTTCGTTCTTGAGTAGCACGGCAGCATCCGCGGAGGCTGTACGGAGGAGCGCACGAACTTCGGGCGTGTCGCGGGCTTCCTCAGGACCATCGAAGGGAATGCCGCTCTTGTGAGCATGCTTGATGAGTTCTAGGACCTGCATAGTTGTGCAATGAGTTCGTCATGGAGCAGACTACATCTAATATATGACGCACATTGCGAACGCGGGCGTCGACATCTTCTATGAACAGTTTTTCCCCTGTAAGGGCCCGAACGATCGCATTGCCACGAACGACAGTCGGACCTCTATAGCCCAAAGTCAATGAAACGAAAGAAGCTGATAAACGAGAAATGAACGCTCACGGCATCTCGAGGTCTAAGCCAGCTTTGATGGCACCGGCTGTACTGAAAGTGCCAGTCCAGTCGCTCATGACAAGGCCCTCCCAACCCCATTCCTGACAAATATATTCAATGACGGCGTTATTCGCAATCAACATGCACGCCTACCTTACGAAGAACCTCGTCCAAGAGCCAATTGTTCTCAGAAGCGTGAAGGCCGTTGATACGATTATACCTGGGGTCATGAATTAGGTGCACCGACTTGATAAGGTAGGGTGAACAACGCACGCTGTCATGACAGACCATGGCTTGCCGTCACGAATCGCGATTTGGAAAGGCTTGAGGTATATCTCACGCAAGGCCCGCTCGCTGACCTCGCTGCTGACCGAAAATCTGCATAAAGGGCATGAATGTCACGGTATCATTCATAAAAATCAACATTGAGGAGAGCCCACCGCTCAAATTCTTGGTCGTTAGTCGCAAAGTGCTTGATGCAAGCTGATACACCCGTTTCTTGCAAGCCATTGACGTAGGCGGCAGCAATTGTGCCATTCAGGTGCGGATCTTCTGAGAACGACTCGAAACCACGACCGCCCAAGGGAGAACGCTGAGTGTTGATGGTGGGACCTAGGAGGACATGGACACCTACCAGTCACGTTAGTGTGATACGTGTATAGTAATAAAGAGGACACGTACTCTTAGTGCGACATTCCTCTCCCAGAGCCTGTCCAACTTTAGCAGCAAGCTCGACATCGAAAGAGGAGCCAAGGCCGGTTGACGAGGGGAAGCAGCTCGAAGGGACACCGTTGAAAACTGGCCAGAGATGTCTTAATAAGTCGTACATCCAGCGAATCAATACGGTTCAACTCACATCGAGTGCCACGAACGCCGTTAGGTCCTATTCATGCGTTTTCATATGTGATCAGCAAAGATATGTAAGCGAGGCGTACGTACCATCGCTGGTTCTGATGGCAGGAACTCCGGATTCAGGAACTGCTTCGGTATGCCACCATCCCTAGATAATGATCAGCAGCTATACCGCGGTGTGCTAGTGGTATAGGCAGTAACTTACCTGGCCAGTCAAGAGCTTGATCTTATTCGGCAATGAGAGCTTCTTGAGGGTTGCCTCAACGTCAAAGGTAGAAGCCATTGTTTATGTGTAGATAGAAAGAGGAGAAAACGGGGTTCCTGAATGTGCGACAGGATGCTATCTTCGTTTATATAGCTTGGACTGAGAATGTTTGCGTGCCGAGTCGCCATCTAGGGTAAACATCTTGCGCAGGTTTTGCCAATATGCACGGGTCATGAGCCCAGTGTCCATGATGTTCTTGATAATACGGTCCGATATGA
>JAXQIY010000169.1:0-11641 GCA_037041695.1 Irpex sp. PG99-01B2
CACCGTGTCATTAACAATGTGTCGTCATCATCTGTATTTACCCGTACTAGATCTGGTTGGCTTCCATCTGTAGGCGCAGGGTCACACCATACCCGACAAAGCACATCAGTCGCGCGATGACCTGTATAGTGCCAAGCATCGACGATAAACTTTGCTGATGTGAGCCAAGGACTGTCGGGAACAGTGGTTACGATATGCCGGAGGAGGTCACAAGCATCATTGTATGCCACAAAGCTGGGTAGATCCTCTGGTGCATTGTCCCAGATCCTGTCCAGGATTCCGAGCACCTGAGGCTGACTCTCTGCCCGATAGCATTTCCCCCACCCAATAGGCATTCCGCACGCCCATTGTACTGTCTCTAAGCAGTACACAGATGCTGCTCGAAAAGTGTGAACCACTTCTCGACCAGGTAAGTCTCCAAGTGGTGGAAGCTCAATTTCATAGTCAGGACCGGTGGGTGCTGGTGCATTCTTGTCCTGCTGTACTTGACGGTGTCGGATTACTCGCTGGACGCCTGGGAATGACAGACGTTTAAAATGATTGGCCCAGGCCTTATACCAGTCACGGTGCGAAGGTGTATCACAAGTTGGGCTACCTGCAGTGACAGGACGACCACAGGGTATGATGCCGCAGATATCATAATGTTGAAGATGGTCCTTGCAAAATTGCCCATTAGAGTATTTTGGTTGGGCGATTTGAAACGTTTTCTGCGAAATATTTGAGCTCCACCAGCCGTGTTCCGAGCAGCGCTTGGAGCGTAAATCTCGCGAATCTATGGTTTCCCACCAATCATAATGGCAGATAGGTAGCGTTGGCGCAACAACGGGGAAATCCGAGAGCTCCAACGATTTAGAAAAAAGTGTTTTAAAAACCCAACCAAAATACTCTATTCTTGTAGTTGTTCAAAGGCTTCGTGCAGTCTATAAGTGCGCATATCTCTCTATACTGTAAGTGAACTATACTATCACTGCAACATGTTAATTCAGGCTCACCCTATGTTCAATAGTTTTACCGTCCATGACCGCTAAGCAAACCATACCGCAGTCTCCGTCTGGAGGCATCACCTGTTGTACAGGAACTTGAGGCAGAATAATATTGTTTTCTGCCGGTATCTGCAGCATCATTTGTTAGTACATGCCAGTATCATGATGCAGAGTTAAACGACTCACATTATCAAATTCAGCTCCGCCCGGTAAACCAACAACTTCAGCAACATGGCTCGCCACAAGCGGAATACCTTCAGCAACCAAGTCCGCTTGGTAGCGCTTCTGGTGAGTGCAATCTTTACATCCATGCACTAATGCGCCTGGAAGGACACCTCTATTTTCCCCAATCACATTGTGTACTGCAGCTGCGAGGTTGTTCGTTGCTGCATGCGCCGGCGAAAAGAAAGGAGTGTCGGGGGCGTGGACTAATAGGAGCCTGCGTGAGAAGTGCTCGATGAAAAGCGGTTTCGATTGTTGAGCAGTCATAGTATAGGTATATTCTCCTCTGGCTTGTGCAACAGAATTGATCCACTCTGCGAAAATCGACCAACCCCCTGCAAAGCACTGCATGACATGCTCCTACATCAACGCCACTCTCCGATGAGCCCAAACTCCCTGTTTGGATATGCATATATACGTGGGTTTGTCTTCAAGTTGCTGGTGTCGATCATTTTGATGACTGTAGACAATCTTGTCTGGGTAAAACAAGGCTTTGCACCGACTGCAGTTCGCTATGCATAATTCGGCGCGAGTCCATCGTAGGTTTTCATCTAATAATGTGACGATTTGTAGCCCCTGATCTTTGTCCAAGCGTAATGTACGCCGCTGAATGTCTTCACCGCAAAGACAGCAGTCCATTCGGGTAGTGACAAGGAGTGGATATGCTGGAGGGAATAATGAGGTTGTGGAATCAGGTTCGCCCACCGCCATTCCAAGGAAATCGAACAGCTGCGGTACGTCTCTATAGATATGTTCAATAACTTCATTTTGTCCAGCAGCCAGTTCCTCGACACTCTCAGGTTGGAACTGTTCTATGTCTGATAACCCTCGAAAGGTACGTTTCAGGACGTCTGAAAGTGCTTTATCCAGGCAGTTTGCAATGGTTGGCGTGGATCGTGGCGTTGATTATGATGTAGATGTAGTAGTGCGGCTGACACTTCCATAGTAGAGAGAATGTGCATTGCGTGTGACATTGGAAGGTCTGGAGGAAAGTAGGTTTGTAGTACGAGGATAAAGTCATGTACTGTAGGTACTTGAGCCATGGTAAATGGGGGTTAAGATAGAGAAGACACGAGAGGCAAACAAATCGTTGAAATTAGGTTCTACAGTGCGGGTTACTATAAAAGGCAATCATCCGAGCACAACGCCTGTGTACTAGAGCTCAAGCTCGATGAAGTGACTTCACTGTTGACTATTGGCTTTGAATGGCTCATTATATCCATACCATTTGATATTCTATGAACTAGGTACCTATAGCAAAGTTGCACGACAAGTGAAAACTTGATTAGAGTACAAGACTACCTGCGGGTTGTTCCACTCATAACAGCGCAATGAAACCTGATTTTGCTTGAAGAGCAAATTTAGCCTTGCCTTCTACATGTATAGATATAATGTACAAAGTTACACATGCCTCGGATGTGTACAACCTATTGGAAAAACTCAGGTTATCTTCTTTGAGCGAGAGTCAATGTAATTTCATAATAAATTCATATGCACAGCAAAAACGTGCAATTACGATTCCTGAGGAACGAAGGCTTGAATCGTTTCAATGCGCGCTAGCGCTTTGGGCTCTACCGACATGTTACGCTCATGTTCCTAAACCGTGGGAATGTCCGGTATTATCGGAGTTTTAATTCTCTATAATTGTGTACTTACGTTCTCATAACTTCTTTCTTTCATGTCCCCCTTATTCGTTATTACATTGAATACATTATGCATTACTCTGCATATGTTGTCCACCGATCCTCCTATTACCTGTTATCTACTGTGTCTTTCCTCGCATCTCTGTAAGTGCGCGGCCCTGTCAGACCCTCCTTCTCCCTTTTTATCCCCAATGTCTGGCCTCCTTTCCATCGCAACCGAGTCTGAGAGAGATATTCTTGTCAGACTCCTTGTTCTTTTGCTCCCAGCTGACATATGCCGGCTTTCCAAGACTTGTCGCTCGTTGCATGAAGCAGTACCTCGTTGCCTGTCACTCGCCTTCCACCTGGACCAGAGACTCCTATCCTTCTTCGACGACCCTGACGCATTTCGTGTTCTCCAGTCTCGTACAGGGGCCATCATATCTGGTTCTTTCGCGTTGCAGTTTTTCGCCTGCACGCTCTTCCCTCAGGCCGACCTAGACATCTACGTCGCTGCTAGTGCCCGAAGCGAAGTTGGGTCTTGGCTCCTGTCGCACGGGTACCAGTTCGTTGCTCGTGGCCCTGTACGACACCCAGTCACAGATGCCATCATCCATCCAGCCCAGCACCGAGAATTTAACGTTGCGCTTGACGTTTTCCATAACGTTGAAACCCATAACCATGGCCTTGTGCACGGGGTAATCAGCATCATGGACTTTCATCGTTGGGCGGGGGCTGGACTTAGGAAGGTCCAGGTTCATCTTGTGATGTCGTGTCCTTTGTACACAGTCCTGAAGTTTCATTCTAGTACGCCCTGTCATTCTTGTTATGCTTTTTCCATCTAACTGTGTTTTATCAGCCGTGGTTATGAACTTCATTACATTCGACCGTGCCTACTGCTTGTACCCCATGGCCACTCTCCGTCTCCACATCAACTTGCTGCTTCAATCGATCCGTGCTGGTGCCCGTCGATCAGTTGCAAAGTACGACGAACGCGGATGGCGCCATGTTCGGTTTCTCACCCCCGATGATGCGACATTTGCACATACCAGTGTTCGCTGGGTATGCGATCCTCATGCCTGGGTCATTCCATTACATACGCCGCGCTTCCTTCCCGTTTGGCCATCACATGTGGATCCGGTGGCCGTGGCTACGTGGTCGATAGCCACATGGCCCGCGAATGGCCACCGTATTCATTGTGAACTATACGACCGGGAAACATTCATCAATCCCATCATCTTCGCCACAGAAAGACTTGAGCAGGAGCTTGACCGTATCATCACGCACCACGAGTCGTTCAACGTCTTCAAGGACGATTCGCCTACCCTTGTCGGCGATGATTTGTAAGTGCACGACTTCGACTACTATCCCTTCAGGCTTTCTGACCTGTTGTCTAGTAATACACAGACCGTTATTAATAGCCTGTTTTATATATTGCGTACAGGTAAATACCTTCGTCCAGACGGTTTGTATGCCTAGAGCTTGGTTGTTGTATGTTATGTTTACTATACCGTACATGCAGCATGTGTTATGATTTCTAATGTGTAGGTTATCTGCTACAGCGTCGTCTGTAAATAAATGAACGGACTTCGATTTCGATTATTTACCTTACGCTTGCTCCTTTCTGGTGTCGTGACACTTGTTTTCCAGCTGTTACGCTGTCGCAGAAAGTACACGATCGATGTATTTGCTATGCCGTTCTACTGCGTCGACCGGTTTAGTTATGCACGCAACGATATGTCATTTCTGTATGTATAGTCTATGTCACATCAGTATTACATGTCGTCCGCACCTGTCATGTGCTAATTCAAACGATGCCACATGCGCGCCACTCACGCTGCTCTGTACCCTCCTCGTCCTCTCTCGCGATCATAAGGTTTTGAAGATAGACGAGCGTGAGAACGGGTCGCCGCTCTCGACGGCGATGAGGTCGATATGCTGGTCGACGGACCAATTGATGCTTCCAGGGATGACGGTGCGGTCGGTGTGCTGGTGCGCCTGGCGTTAAGGCATGATTCCCTAGCCTCTACCGTAAGTTGTTGTTCACCTGACGCGTTCGATGACCTCGGACTAGTGGTGCTTGCGGTGCTGAAGGGAGGTCCCATCATCACCCGTTTGGAGGTCGACTGCTTGCTGGCACGCCGTACGCCTCGGGGTGGACCCAGCTTTGAACCTGGGGGGAGTCGAGCGAGTATTTCTGCATCGGTCGGTCGTTGATCACCACCGAGACCTGTCCCGCCCTTTTTCGTGCGTGCGGGTGCGTGTGTTCCCTCTGGCATTAGTGAACCTTGGCGAGTGGTTCGTGCTGTGTCATGCGGAGGATCAGAAGATGCACTCGCGGGCGTCGATTCGTTGTTGGCGGGGTGTACGCCTCGTGGTAAACCTATATTTGCACCTGGTGGGAGCCGTGCGACCATCTCTGCGTCCGTTAGGCGTCGATGGCCGCTACTCGTCGTTGCGTGTGCTTCGCCCGCAGGCCGCATGTGGTAAATCGGTCCTGTCGTCGATGTAGACCCCGAGCTTCGTATGTCTTCATCGTCTCCGTTGTGCCCTGTTGTCTCGCTTCGATCCTTCCCCGACAGCTTCTCTTTCCGCAATGCGTTCGACTCCGGCACTTTCTTGGGTCCAAAATATAATCTTGGAGGGTCTGCCCGCTCCTCCTCGGATGGCTGTTAAATATTAGACACCGCGTTCGACGTATTCAATACACAACTCACTTCTGGTACGAACCAGCTCTCCCATCCACCCGTCGACGCTTTTACCCAGTACTCCCCCGACTCGAGTAATGCCGGTATGCTGTACCCAAGGTACTCTATCTCGTCTTCGTTGTCGTTGCGTGCGCTTGTCTTCTTTCCTCGTCCCTGATACTCGATCTCTCGACCCAGGTATTCAACTTCTTCCGTTTCGGTCGTGTCTGGAGAGGTTTCACGGTTTGCCATGCTGATGTATTGGTCGGTGTGTAGCTACGTTGATAATCGGTATAGTAACTTACAGTGTCGACGCTCTGTATGGGGTGGAAGTAGGCAGCAGATTTCACATGCAGGCCTTTGCGTTGGTTGGATGCATGCGAATTACACGTGCTGTCGGGTGTATTTGCGCACTTGTGCAGTTGTTCTATACCTGACATCCCATCAGATGCATGCTTCTTTCACCGGGCCACTTACATGTACACTTTAGCTCATGTCTTGGCCGAAACTGTGCGCCTCCAGGGTTCGTCCTTGTTTTGAGGTCATATCGCTTACCTAAAACCACGGCCGTTGCTGTCGAGATGTTTCAGGATGCCTTCTGCCCGACCACGTGTACTGACCGTATTGCAGTGCGTTTCAGTTCGCTTTCGAGTATGCGCTGCAATAAATAGTTTACTTACTAGTAAGTTAGCTGCGTTAACACGCTGGTAGTGAACGCATACCAGTATGCCTCAGTACGGACTATGGGCTGTGGTGGTTCGTTCAAATGCCCAGCCGCTTATGTGTACGTACCTTTCTCTGATTTGACCTTTCGGTGATTCCCTCTGATGCTATATCAATCGTGACCCAGCTTCGCGGACTGGCGCCTAACTGTAAATGTGATCCGGTTGAGACGGCTCTAAAAGCTTAACTCCAACGTGTGTGATTGCTTAGTTTAGTTGATAATTATCTGTGAGCTGTCCGTTTTGTTATTCCTTGGTTTGAATTGACATATGTTCTGGCGTAGACGCAAGGGATATGTGGCCATAACTTGGCCTACCGTGTCCTCGTCGCTTTTACAGAACGCATAACGGTGCCTGTTTTAGTTACCGACGTCGCAACCTGACGGGTCGCTTGTCTTGTACCGACGCCGACCGCCGATTTTGACCCTCTATCATCCTTCTGGCCGTAAGCGTGCCCTTTTTTGTGCTTTTACGCCATCAGCGTGGTTACTGCATCGGCTGCAATGTGTCGGCAGCGTGCAATGGAACCTCTGCTTTTTTCCTGGTCGATGGGCGACAGGCGCACTTCTTGCTGGCCTACAGACCACTCTCACACCATCGTTGACCTCCCCCTGTCCGTCCTTTGTCTTCCTGTGGGCCAGGAGATAGTATCTATCTACTGTCATATCCTGCTATCGTCCCCGACTTCGGTATTGAGGTGAGCATTGCAGTCTAGTTTATCACTATCCCCTCTACGCTCGTACTGCCTGGACGCTTTCTTAGGCAGTCACGTAAACATTATCACGCGAATCTTGGCCCCCTCTCCATTGGGGCCTTGTATTCATGCAATCTTGCTTACGTGTGTCACGGCGGTGCCTGTGTTTTCAGCTACTTGTCTGAAGTGCCTTCGTTGCGATCACATGTATATGTTCTACGTTGCTGTTTCTATTATAGGTGGTTGCACTCATGCTATGTCCCTTTTTTTGGCATTGTTGATTGGCGTGATATATTACTAATCCTTTCATTTCGCAGTATAGATGCTCGTCGAGATTCCGGAGCGGTATCCATTTACTGCGTCGGACGGAAGTCCTGTTCTACAGGGACTCGTAGTATCGAAAGCGTATAGAACCACCGATCGACCACCACTATTCCCAGTGATATACGAATTCAACGGTCCACATCCATCACATCGCGTCAAATTTCGCGGCAGTAGAACCTTCGTATATCTCATCGACTCCACTCCGCAAGGCAAGGCGTTGGCCGACGCGATTTGGTCAACACAAACGATACCTGGTGGCTCAGTTCGAGGTAAGTCGTCTTCTTGCCTAACCATTCTACTCATACGCTGACGTTCCAAGGTATACGAGGTTTACTAGATATTGAACCGGGTGACGCGTTGCTTGCTAGACCGATAGATCGTGGCGGAGCTCCTGAGCATGACTGTCTTCAAGCTTTGAGTGGTGTAGTGTGCGTGCATCGTAACCTGGCCATCCTCTATGATCAATGTCTAATTTTCTTCTTGCTAGCCTGGATCGCGAACCTACACCTCGCATGATGGAACTTCTATCCGGGAGTAAGTACACTCATGAAGATCTGGTTCGTCGGCTCGATGCATACGAAGCAGCCCGCGAAACGCTTCTGGGTACCCGAACCGTCCGTACGTCTAATGGAGGCAAGGCCGCGTTTGAAATGGACCCCCGTGCGCAGCCAATCAATGACGCGCCGCGGTGTTACCCCTTCAATAGCATGGTGCAACGGCCCCGTCAAGTAGAAGGTCCACGGGCATGCTTGAAAACGGTGGATAACGAATACGACGAACATCAGCTCAACATCCAGCGGTACTCTCAGGTATGCTACTGTTTTATTATACTTGACTCCGTTACTTATAACGTCAATGGTAGGCTGCGACTGCCTTGAACGTACTCGCCTGGGATCTCCAAGGTCCTTCTCGCTTGGTGAATGCGACCAGGAAGTATGCGGACCACGTTAATACTCCGCGTGTGGGTCATTATGACAACTACTATTGGCCGTCCATGCAAAATAACGTTGCCAATGCGCAGCATCCGTCAGAAGGTGTGCACCGCTTCAGCGTTCACTTTTTAATTTAGTATCGTCTAACGATTTGTTCCAGAGCACAAGTTCACAGACCATCTAGGTACTTTTAGCGGTGTTCACAAAGACAAGGGAGACGCTGTTAATGGTGTTTCTGCGGGTCTTGTGGGGTCTGACCTACCTGACTATGCTGAACCTGGACGTTTCCATCTGGTTGGCCAGGGAGTCTATTTCCGATTGACGTATCTGGCACAGATATTCTTCACTGGTCTGTTACCGCATGGCGGTACTACTCCTTTGATACCTGAGGATATCGTCCTTCAAGGATGGGAGACTCGCATGTTCACCATCAGCTATCCGCCCTCCAGTATGCTCGCTGGTGAAGCTCGGCATCCCTTGGCGTCTCTACCTTATGAAATTTTCCCGTTATACATCCCACCTGAGCTCACCGGTGCTTTCCATGTTCTTCGCGACAAGCAGTTTTGGTCAAACCACGTCACCTACGCACAAGAGGGGGGCGTGTGTATGGATCCTCGGGGTCATCTGAACTACCTCATCAGATCAGGAATTCAACTTCTATATTGGATTCTTCGGCAGACCCCTGTGTCGTATGGCGTCGAGATTAACTGTAACACCCTTACATCTGCCGTCACTTACCTACGTGACGGTGAACGCGTCCCCGTGGATCAGTGGGAGTACGCTCCTAACCCCTCCGTGCACCAGCCATTCGGGGAGGATCATAAGCGCATTCAGGACACGTTCCTCCAAACGGAGTACGATCACTTGATGCAAGGAATCCCGAGTGTGGTAGACAACAAATATCAAGATTGGAACGTAATGGACACAAATTTTGGTGGGCGTCCCAAGGGTACGTACCTATTATCAGCCCTATGAAATGTCAACTGAATTATATGTAGCGAGACGTCCTTTGAAGCGTCCAATTCACACGACCATCGTAGGGAACAGACCAGCAGAGGATAATAATGAAGATGCAAGTGTTGACACTGTCGAACTTTCGCGTAAACGTACGTTCTTTCCAGTGCTTCGATCTGTCCGCTGACGTTGACATCGACCTTGCCTTAGGTTCTCGTCTAGACACGGTTGCCGTGAACTGCCTGCGTACTGCCATGGCAAACGAGTTTCCTATGGTTGCGTCGATTAATCCGATGTTCTCCTCTGGCGACAACACGGATAACAACATCGGTATCGCGGCATTTGGAGACATTGGTCGTGTCGAGCCCTCTTCGATGTGTTCCTCAACACTTCCTGCATCTGTGTCACCTGCATCAGTAAGCAGGCTTATTTTCAGCTACTCGTTTATCTGTTTGCTGATGGTTTCCATTCAAAGACGTGTCTGGACGTATCCGAAACACCAGTCGACATACCAGAGTCGATCGCTTCCTCAAATACGTCTACCTTGAACGCTCAGTGTAAGTGGTACTATTGTCTCAGCGATACTATGTGGTTTCATGCATGCTGCGAACAGGTACTCATTTGGTCCAATTACTGGTTAACGACGCGATACCATCTGCATATACAGACATCAAAGGTGCATCTGCGGTGTCGACTTCGGGTTTATATCTCAAAAACGCTCTCTCAGCGTTGAGATCCATTCCTGCGGGCTTCCTTGCCTCCTCGGAATCCACACCGTTGTACATGACATCGAGCCAGGTTGTCGTATGTTCGCGTTCTCTCCAAGCCATCAAAAGTCACTGTCACACTTCTAGTCAGTGGCAGAACCTGTATCGGCAACGGGTAATGGTGTTTGAAGCCCATATGACCGTCAGCATTCAGCACCTCGTGGATGATCGTTGTCCTTTCATTATTCGTAACTTGGCGACCTTGGCTGGCGATCGCGCCCAATGTGACTGGCTCGTCGTACTAACTACGAAGGTCGATGGATTGGTGAGGTGCGGCCTACCAGTTGTCGCAAACTCTCTCGAATTCTTTGCCGAAAGTGAACTCAAGCCGAAGCAGTTTACTGCGACTAACTCTTCTGGTGGGAGACGTAAACACGTCAAAGCCTCGAAGGTCGAAGCCACGGTTTTATCCTACATGCGCCAAATTCTTCACCATTGGTTCGGGTCCGAGACACCGTTCACATCGCAAGCCCAGGCAGCCCTTGTGGGTTGCTTTGTAGATCGATTTGGCATATCCAGCTTACTTCTGCCTCTGGTCTGGAAGACGTACACCGAAATTCCACAGTGGCTCTTCTCGAACGAGTGTCCAAAACTCAAGAACGGCAACACGTCGATCAACTCTCGATTCGAAATGCGGTTTATGGCTCCCTTCTTGTTAGCCGTCGATGCAATCGACCCTAATCGCAGAGCAAAGGATGCCCTCGTTGACTTGGAACTGCGGTACGAGGAGCTTTGCATCAGTGCCGAGGAATACGTAAACGACTTCGTTTCTGCACGGTCACAAGGCGCACTGCTCAAACAATGGGTTGCGTCCATGTCGACCGTGTCTGCCACATCTATCCCTACACCGTCGTCTTCGCCTATCATTGCTTTCCTAGAGGACTCTGTTGTGGCTTTGATGGCACAGCAACGTTCTCAATGCGGTGATCACTTGACCCAGGCGCAACAGTATATCTTGCTCAACCTGGACCACCTGTTACCGTTGCGAGAAGATTCCCCTTCTCAGTCCATCATGCGGCGGTCGTTCGACGTTACCACGGCGCAAACGCGTGTCGGTTTCTTTTCGTTGCAGTTGTTCCAATTCGTCCATTGCAATTCTGGTGCATTTCGCAGCTACCCCCCTAACCTCCGTCGCGTTGTTTTCAATAGTGGTGAAGAACACGAAGAATATCTCGCTAACTTACGCGCTCACTTTCCCCACGAACCGGATGCGTTCTTCTGCAATAAAAAATCTATTGCGAACTCGATTCATGGCAACTCGTCTACGACATCTGGAAATCTCTGGAACGCTGCACATTCCCCACATTTGAAATGGCCTCCTTCGCGTCCGTTCGCAGAGGCTTGGAACGAAATGATGGTCTTCAAACGCAAGTTGGACGCGCAGATTGACTCGCCTTGGAAAGGAGTCGGTTTGCTCTCTATTTATCTCCTCGTGGTAGACATGCACTACTCGGGTCTAGTTGACGCTCCACTCATTATGGATATCGCACGAACTGTTCCAGTCACACGAGGAGGTAGCGTTCAAGGGCTGCAGTCTCTAGGATACATCTCGGACTGCGCAACGAGGACCAATGTCGAAACGAAATTCTGCCAGTACTATCACGATGTCACAGCCGCTTTGAATGATGACCAGCGCTCCCGATACAAATGGGACCCTATTGTCGCGGAACATACGCTTTCTTCGTTGTTCCGTGCTCGCGCCGATGGCTACTATATGACAAGGTAAGTTATTTT
>JAXQIY010000170.1:0-11194 GCA_037041695.1 Irpex sp. PG99-01B2
CGTCCCGAAGGTTCGTATAGAGGATGAAAGGGGCTTGGCTATATGCGATAGAGTGGACATTAGTAGGAATCCATAAACCATAACAACACGAAAACTTACCAGGTTTGTTGCAAAGCAACATAGTGACATATTGCGGCGGTCCTGGGCGTGTAAGATACCTACACAAGGAACAGTCAGCAGGTGTCGCGTTATAGATTAAAGGGCAAAAACATACCTGAAACGTACGATCATAATCTCCCCATGCGATAAGTCGTTCGGTCTCGGCGTGGTCCGGTGTACGAGCATAGTCTCCCCGTCCCGAAGGTGCGTGGAGTCCGCGAACGGGGTCTACCTATACAGGTAATAGAGGGACGGTCAGCGTGGTTAACCCATGTAAATAAAAATGAGAACTTACGTATAAGGGGGCAAGGTGACAGGACGGTGGTCGAGGGTGGAGGTTCTACTACCAGCATATGTCAGGCATGCACGGCAACCAAGTAGATAGCATACACTCACAGTGACATGACGAACGCTCGACGCTCATGCACTCATGGGTCGCACGGCGCTGTGCGGACACGACGGAGGCCATCAGGGACAGTCTGATGTGTTAAAGGGGAATCAGTACATGTGCAAGGCGGTAAACATATATAATATAACATACCTTCGAGCATTTCCATGGTGTGGCGTGGGACAGATGGTAAGGGCGGAGTGAGCGAGCAGACGAGGGCGGGGAGTGAGAAGGGAGAAGGGATGAGGGCGGGGAGTGAGAAGAGAGCAGAGATGAAGGACCTCATCACCTTCCGTCGCCCTTTTATACACTTTCCGGCAGGGAGACGCCCTCGACCCGATGACGCATCATCGGAGGGGTGAGCCATGTGCAGAAGTTTGCATGTCAGAATTCTCCCTGGGATCCTCGAATCATCGGTGGCGGCCCTCGATCTCTTGCAATATCCGAGAGACGCGCTCGAGCCCCAGTTTCGTGTCTTCCCAGCTCAACGTCTGTTGCAGTCTCATTGAATCTCGTGTACGAGTTAGGTATTTCAACGATCTGAATGACGGAAAATGAAAGTCCCATACCTTGGGTTTGAAGCGCCACCCTGAAATGTCAGGTCTTTCTCTGCAGTGTCCGTTGACAATTTGACGTACCTCGAGCGCGATGCGCTCCTCGCAATCCAGGCCGAGGAGCATCGTCGTTGGGCATGACATGCAATTACTTACAGCTTGCGGGGAAGCTTTTTGGAATGGGATGCTCCGCTCGAGGTCCGCTCGAGGGCCAGAATTCGAAGTTGCGGACTGTGATGGGTTAGTAACGTTACTGGCGTGTTTAATGTGATTGAGTTCACATACACACGCCACTCGTGTTTCTCGTGCTTCTGTGTAGGATTTCTCGTCCGACGACTGATAAGGATAGTAAGTAGCTACACGAGATAATAAGTTCTCATTCTCCATAGGAACGTCAAAACAAATAGAAGGGCTACTCACCGTCATACTGTGTTTATCACAAGTGCATTCAAAACTGCGAGTATCTCCTCCAAGTCTATAATACGAGGCAGACATTGTTAAGTCTGAGAGAGATCTGGATAAGACGAGACTTACGAATAAGAACAGAAACTCGTTCAGCTCAGCGTCGACATGTCATTCAGTAGCACGTCCATCAACCTGCGAACTTTCCATAACCCGATACCATGCTGCTGGGCTCATGTCTATGCGCGAATGAACTCTGTGCTCGAGATCGAGGGTGCTCTACGTCGACCTCTTGCGGATAACGCGCACTTTGACAATTAAGCCTGTAGCAGCAAGAAAACACTATGTTAGTACATAACTTGGGTCGCATGCCAGTCGCGACTCTTTGTTCGAAGATAGTCCTGAATGTTCACGTGAGCTTGTTTATACCCTAGATCTTGTGTACGTACTTCCAATGATTACATCGGGATTGAGTTTGGGGGATGGAAACTGTCAGTCTCAGACTGCGCAGATCATCTTCCTACGAGGCTGTCAGCAGAGATGCATCTTGGTTATCTTCAGTGCGTTCACCCACAAAATATGCACAACCTATTCCTATACTTAGCTTCACGTGAGCTTGTTGACTCGGACTCGGAGTTGAGTAACGTTGAACGTTGATTAATGATTGACAGGCTGACTACTTACAGCGACTAATGGTTAATGACGACGATCGTCGATATCACATATGCGGTTCTCCGAGTTGGTGTTGAGTCTTGCCAAGAACACGATGAGCCACGAAACTACAGAGAGATACTATGATAAAACACAAGTCAGTATCCCTTTGAACTTCACCTAGAAGTGGCGTCCTGGAGTGCAAAAGGGGCCCTGAGTCCGCCTGCATGATAGTGATGCAGAGTTGCGTAGCAAATGAAAGCCAACAAACCTACATTGAAAAGGTTCCACTCGGAGATGGGAGCGTCGACGTATGATTAAATCTAGTGCATCGTGTGTCAGTATTGAACATTACGCACGTCATGAGCGACCGTACCCTCAAGGTTCAATTCTTGAGACCTGGGCCCTGCCGCTTCTGACAGTGTCTTCATTTTCCATTTCCGAGTTGTTGGTTATCACTCTATGCCGCTCGTCACTCTCCATTCCGAAATTCGAGATGAATCTATGCTTCGTGTCGTCAGTCAGAGATGGCTTAATTCTGGAAGGGGGCCTTTAAATCGGAGACCTTGCCTTCAATGGAGCCCTGCGAGATCTGCCAGCGTACATTAGTTCAGAGTGCGATGTTAGTAACATAACTATATTCAATCTGATTGAGTTCACGCACCGATATCTCTTGTGCTTCTCGCAAAGATCTCTCTGGGATGGATCGCTCGCGCTTACTATTTGGAGCCTCAAATTAATGGAACATTGAGTGCTCGTGCGCCACAGAAGAGATTTCCGAAAAATAAAAACAAGTACTTACTCACTTCGCCGTTCTATTTTCGTGCATATTTTCGCTACTACTGTACTCTTTGATGGTCTATAAAGGCATAATCGTAACGTCAGTGCTGTTAAGCTTGTGTGAGTCAAAGTACGACCTACCTAGTCTCATTAACACAAGCCTCTTCCTCTTCGTTCTGCGCATGTCAGACGGCCTGGCCCAATACCCTATCACCGGATATGCGCTGGTCTGGGCATGGGGCACGCCACACTGAATTGAGTGCCCTGCTGCTTGAATATGGTGCGAACACTCCGGGATTAAAGATGTATACCATTGGGACGCGTGTACGTCAATAATTCTGGGGATGCACGTGAGTTCGTTTACAACTCAGAACGTCCAGATACGTATATACTGACCTTCCATGCAATCAAAGGCGATCGGAGCTGTGGTTATAGGCTTTGATGATCATTAACGGAACACCTGGCTGAGTACCTTATTAATGACGTTCCCATTGTCTTCTCCAGAATCTGGCAGCGGGAATGGTTCTTGTTAGTCTTGCAAGCCTTCAACGAATCGCTTTGGAGCAGTCGTTTGCCTATTTCATGATTGCACGTGAGTTCGTTGAACTGATGGGAAACGGGTTCACTTACTCGCGGATGGTTAAACGAGATCATGTAAACGAGATGGATTCCACCAAGGGGCTGGAACGTCGGTGATTCGATGCATCCAACAAATCGAGTGACAAAGGGAGAAGCTTCACCGTGGGATCCCAACAAGTAGTAAACGATCGAGTCCATGCGGGTGTAATCAGCGGACAATTTGATAGAGTTTGCGAGGCAGATGACGTCCTCTGATCACCGACGGCCGACGTTGTTCTCGATAAGAGGCCTATTGTAGCGAGACTAGGAGGTATCAGCGTGTAGTGCAGAGTATACTATGAATGATACGAGACATGGACACGACTCAGACTCGAAAGGTTTAGAGCTTACCTTGCTCTGCGAGCAATTATCGACGTTAGCTTCAATTGCGCATCTAATAGCTCACAGTGCACACTCACCGATACCGAGGCGTACGCACCATTGGAGGTAGCGTGTCACAAACGAGTTTCTGATGTAGAGAAACAGCTGTCAATCAAATAAAGTATTTCTGGGGTAGCAGGGCTTGCTTTGACACTCACTGCGAATCTGGACGGCACCCGTCGTGTATTGTTCAATGTCATACCCCTGGTTCGGAGTGATCTGAAGTAGAGCTTTTTGATAAGCTGATTTCACGGTTTTGAAGGGCCTCGGATGACATACCTGCGTGAGTTATCTCGGCGTGAATTGAGCTCCGTGCAATGGAACGTACCCGATTCAGAGAGGATCTTCTGTGTAATGCCCGTGATCGGTTCTGACATTGAGGAAGTCTGACAATGAAGATACGGTCCATTGACGGACTCGACACAGATAGCTGCCACGTGAGCGACTGGCGGATTCCATTAGAACATGAGTGTAATGTATTCTTAACGCAAGCAAATATGACAAAACGAGACATACCAGTCTGTACGGGTTTCCAGTCATTTGATTGCTTCGAAACCTATCCTGCAGCACGTGAGTCCGTTGAACGAAAAGAGAAGTTACAATCATTGCGAGCGGAGCGAGCAACCATTGGCTAACATGTGAATCGGGCTTGGGGTGGGCTTTGACACTTTGCGGCGCTTGTGCTAGACGCCATGGTCGTGCAGAGCGCTTAACCTCGTTTCTCTGTATCAGTCAAAACCCATGTTGAACATCGTACTTTTCTCTTCATTTTGATCTCATTCTGTTTTAAAGCTGGAGTTGCATCATATGGAATTTATCTGTGTTTTTAAGATTTGTTTTCAATAGCATTCTGCGATACTACTACTGCTGCAGGCCGCACGAGGCCGCGCGTCCTGACCGTGACGGTGTTACTTATATCACATCTCAGTCACATTTACAGTCACAGTACGCCCCGACCTCGACTCGGACGCCTTTCCCTCACAATTACTCTCTCGTGGTCGATTCTATTTGAACTATAGACCTCGTTGACTATCAAGCTATCAAGTAAGTATAGGTATTATACGTAGTAGACCATCCTGAACTATCTCGCCACTTGCGCGCATTCATCGAGCCTGGCTAAGGCTATGGCCGACGTGAAAATATGTTTCGAGTGCGTATCGTTACTCATTAATACTCATTTCTCAGTTTGATGCCTCTACGTTCAAGTTTTGTTTGTCCGTAGAACTTCAACCTCCTCATCGGACAAGGTCCGCACAAGATGATTTGTCAAGATCCTTCACTGACATTTCTTGAGCCGTGACTAAGAACCAGTCGTGTCACGGTAGTGAAGGATATTGTATGGTAAGTTGGGGTTATGACTCATCTATACATCTTCGCCTCTCGTACCCTGTCCAACCTACACGGTCACCGACGCTACTATCGCCTGTGATCGGACTGGGTGACTAGCCTGGCTTGGCCCGGAGAAGCAATGAACTCTCTTTCGGACTCAGTTTTGCTTATCATGCCAGATGTTTCAAGATTAGCTCAATTTCAGTGTAATAGGAAATTGAATGATATGACTGTACTCAGACGACTCGGAATCATAGCTATCTTACTAACCATTAACATGAGTATTCAACTGAGAATGTCGCTCCGCGAGCATACCCGGCACGTGCCGATCCATATTACTCACTGTCAGTGATGAAGGCACCCATCGAGATAAGAACCCAGCAAATGAGACTTCGAAAGTCGAACTGCTTCGTCGCCTGTTGTGTGTGGCGCAGACGGCACCTTCAATTATAGTGCGCAGGCTGCCTCACTTGACGCACTTCGCATTCTCGTATTCAATATATTAATTGCATGCTATCGCTATCATGTGCTCTGATATCTGGGGGTCAAAGCTTAGATGGAAGAGAAGTCACCTGCCATCTCCCCGTTCGTGAAGTTCACACAGTGCAGCCAGCAGCGCACACCCTACCTAGGTCCCGGTAACCACTGGATATGAGCTTACCGCACCGCATTCAGCATATACGGTGGCCGACATATAGATTAGTAAGTCGAATACCGCCTATATCCGTACACTCACTAAATGGTGCACGATGGCCATTACTACATTAGAGTTAAGATCCCTAGGGAGATGCTATGCGACGGCATGTGGACACTGGGCTGCAGTTGATAATATGACAGTGAGTATGCTGTCTACACGTAATAAAACAAACACTTACTTGATTAGTCTTGATATTACAGTCGTAGTACTAAATAAGAGACATGACATTTTAGTTCAACATTGGCTTGATACTCTAATACTCCTTACGTACCTTGAATTCCGACTCGACGCGCATATAGCCAGCCCGAAGTCTGTACACATTGACTAAACGAGATTTCCCGAGTGGTAACACTTCGAGTCAGCCAGGTAGTAGTAGTCACAGTAGCCGTTTACAATCAGTGAGGTTAAACCCGCTAGAGGATATGAGTGTCGAGTGATGAGGGGAGCTAGAACTGCTCACCAGACATTTGAACATAGAGTCGGCGCGATTTTGAATCTCAAGATGGTCAACCTGCCAGAAGTAGCTCTCAATGCGGAGGGCACCTGGATTTGTGACAGATGAACTTCCTCTAGGCACATACCATAGGGATGTATGTAGCTAGCCGATTCATGCTCATGGCGGTGGTGGTTGGGAGAGGATCGTCCGAGCAGTGAGCAGCGATATGTCGTTTTACTTCCCGGTGATCCCAGCACTGTTATAGAGCATGCAGTGCAGGTATTGATTGTAAGGGGGAATGCTCGCATGGGGGGTCAATTTGCTGGGCTGTACCACTGGGTGAATCTGAGAACTTGAAGTTGTTACGGCACACATCGAGTACTTAGGTTGGGACGGGGACGGTTACTATCGAGAACGTGGTATTGTAGAGGTATGCTAGTCGACGGGAGAGCACAAGTACACGGAGAACATACAAGCGTACTGCGAGATGATAAGCATGGCGACAAGAAATCGAGTGAAGTAAACTCACAAATAGCGATGGTCGAACACCTTCGACATCTTCCGACCCGACCGTCCCTTTGCCTTTGCTACCCAAGCTACTGCACCTCAAATTTGTCCCTCGTATTCCTTTCAGTTGAGCTTTGAGTGCTTCGCAATAGTGTCATGTCGGTAAGAGGCCAATGCGTGAGAGCAGAGAGTGGAAGAACGAGAAAGACAAACATCCGGTGAATCTACGGAAGCTGAGTGATTGAGTTGGGCGCCCGTGATCGCAACTTATCATGGCGTCCTCGGGAACGCAAACGATGTCGTTGGACCATGTCCAGGTTAAGTAGTAGCCAAAACTGCTTGGGAACGCATCCTTACATTAAATGTGCTATCCCCAATGCCACTGACGGAATTGTACCCCTTCGATTCCTTCCCCGATGAACATTACTTAAATATGCTACCACGTTGAAATCACACTCTTACTTACCTATATCTTCTTGCCTACTCCCGCTGATACCACACAGATGAGATGTACATCAGAATTAATTAAATGTATTAAATAATGCATAGAGACCGTCTGCATTGGTCAATATGACCAAGGAATGCACAGAGGTTAAACTCGGAGCGCATATACCCTATGTATATGAAGACGGTCCAGGCAGACATGTATATGGACTGTAGATCACGATCGGATAATATCGGACGAGTACTGAGAAGACCTATAGATACGGGGCATGGGGGATAAGGTTAGGGTGACACACTAATAGGATCGTGTTAACGGCCGGTGTGCAGCGTGTAATGAAATGGGCGATTGGTGGAGTTTTTAGACTTACCAGATCGTTTCGAAGTCGTTGCGCTCCGCGAATTGAAAAGCGGAGTTACTCTGGCGTGTGATGCGCGTGTATGGCGAACGTCTCGAGGCCAAGCTTGGGGCCTAGATTCATTTGTCGTAAAGCTGGGACAGACACCTGTTTGAGGTACTGTCAGAGAACTCAGATCGACGCACACGGATATCTCACCTGTGCTTTCATGCAAACTCCGTATTTATGTACTCCGTGTTCTTTATTCCAGGGACTGCAGATATTAGAAGTAATTAGCATCTAACCGAAAGAAACAGCTCACTCTTAGAAGTGATAGAGTTTCAGCCACTCACAGCGTACGCAAACGATCCGGGGTGTTGTTGTTCAGCTCCGATAGGATGGAGGTGACGGGACCTGGCCCGGCACACTTTATCTGACGCACATTCGATTTTTTGAAAGAATTCCTGGCTCTGATGCGCAACCGTTCTCCGTCTAGAACACCAAAAGAGATGTGAATCAGTGAGAGATCTGCGAGATCACGGCCGTAGCCGGTGACAGTCAACGCACCTTGGCGGTATTCCCGATGCACCACACCATTAACAACCCTCGAATGGCCTTGTTACAAATCCATATTTTCCGGGGCACAAACGTAAGCCACAGCTTGCTATGTGCGGTCTAAGTGCGAATACGGCATGGCATGTACATGATTGAACAACGTCATAGTGATTTTTGAACTACTCACCGGCGTATACGCACTTTCGGGCGTGATACCTTTGGGTCCCGAATCCCGATCCGTGCACGCATGGCACCGTCCATCGCTCTCAGATCTAGCCGAAGCACTTCGCTGCAGGTAAGTATCTGGACCTGCAGCAAACGCAGGATGCCGATCTGGCAGGCCGTTTAAGATTTAACGCCACATGAAAACGGTCAACGAAGCGACTCACGTGCTAATCTGCTTCCATGCATGGTGCTGTTCGGTTTGGTCTGGTATTCGCGTGAACTGGCAGTAATCACGGCCACGGACTTCATTGGAGCCGGCTGGTGGTTACTGGTGGTCAAAAACGCAACCTAAAACGACGCGGCACATTTGTCGTGTGAGTCCCGCTAAGTTTAGGAGTCGAAACAAACACAAAAAACATGAGTTACATGCATTCAATATCTGAAGAAGACGACACGCACTATGCCCAAAGGAATCCTCCTCATACGTGCGGTCGACGGTCGTTCGATAGCACTGCCAGAAGGGGCTCTGATCGACTGGATCAGCTGTAGAGTTTTCTGAATAAACCGAAAAGATACGCACATGGCAATGCATGACAGAATGCGGGGAACGGTGCTCAATCAGTCAACGGCCTCGCGATCGAGCTCCTGCGGGAAGACAGCCCGAGCATTGTTCACGAGATCTTTGAGTCGGGGTTGCGTGCGGTTAGAACGTTATTCATGAATAAAATTGTCTGAGATTCAAACCTCTCATGAGCACGTTGTGCGCACTGCACTCCTTCGTTGGTTAGATTGAGGTCCGACTTGCAGTTCTTGATGGGTGTCGAGAGCCTGAGGCGAACTGAGTTTGGCGGAGCGAGCGTCAAAGGTCATACTTGCCTTTTTCGTAACGGCGGCTGTCCATATTTGGGCGAATCTTATCTTGAGTCCGAACGCTCATGATCTGAACGTTATC
This sequence comes from Irpex sp. PG99-01B2, assembly GCA_037041695.1. NCBI lineage: Eukaryota > Fungi > Basidiomycota > Agaricomycetes > Polyporales > Irpicaceae > Irpex > Irpex sp. PG99-01B2. The sequence continues at coordinate 9,294 of JAXQIY010000170.1, forward strand.
TACAATAGCACATCAAGGTCAGTTCCTGTCATCCTTGCTCGCAAAGAGAATCTAACAGGACGGTATCAGTATGATGCGCAAAATTAAGATGCATCGGATGCGGCTGGCCTTGTCACAGTCTCCGTAGGTATGTGTTTGGAAACTTCACTATCTTGAGCTATGTCTCAAGCACAGAAACCGCAACAAAGTGAGTACAAATCTTACAGCGAGCTGAGAAAAATGCACTGACCATGACGTACATTAGAGTTTGCTTTTGACAATGAGCTTTACGCCTGTCAACATGAGTTGGCAGATTTTATTAATCATCTATTCGGTAAGTGATTGACAAGCATTGATTTCGGTCACTTCTGCAATTCTGGCGAACACAGATACAGTACGTATGACCTAATCTCCTCAACAATACTGAAGACCAGTCGTGCAAAAACATGGTGTCGCTGTGCGAGGGTGGCAGAAGGCCAAATCCCGTTCTGCTCGCCAACTCGGATCAGCTCGCTACAGTTGATTGGGTGGCTGAGGCGTGGCTGGCGGATGCGCAGAGAGGCCGGCATTCGATTTTGTCAGTTGACAGACGAGGAGTTTGAGCTGGAGCCAATGTTTGATGCAGAAGCAGAGAAGGGGCGGGAGATGCGAAAGGGACGGGAGGATCAGGGCAAAAAGAGGCCCCTGCGCCCTTTGACAACCCGGGGAATCCACCGCCGCGCAAAGGGTGACATCAAATCCAACGAGTTTGTAGATAACTCTGACGTAGATGTACCGCTTTGATGAGCTAATGACACTCTGAATGTTGGTGATATTTTCGCAAAAGGTGGGTAAAGTCCAGATTTTCGTGACAAACTCAAGTTCACTGAGGGTGTGAAGTGCTCATGAATACTGTTCGGGCTTTCATATGTTTAAAACTTGAGTCTAATGTCATGTTCAACTATCCTAAGATATAACTCATGGAACACAACGGATTTATGTTGAGCTTATTTTAATTATTTAAAGTTTAATCAAATGAAGCTTCCTGTTCAATCACACAAGACGAAGCAGCATTGATGTCAGAGTAAGTTCACAATCAAACCTATCGGAGACGCCGCGAAAGGATCCTCATGCATCACAAGTCAAAAAAACAAAGAAATGAAAGAATTCTGAGCTCGGGAAAGGGGGCCGAATCGACACTCTGTGTCGGCCCAGCCCTCCTTCCCAAACTCTGAATTATTTCGGCGTGACCCTCTCCTCCCCCTGGTCCCCTCCAGAACTCACTCTCATACTCCCACCATCGTAGTCCGCTCCCAGCGCACCTCTCCGCCATCGCCAGTGTTCCCCGCCCACAAGTTGGCATCGGCTACCCGCAGGTGAGCATTTTTATTCTAGCCTGGGAGAATGCTTGGTCTCAGTATGGTACGGTCGAAGACCGCGGTGCTCGCGGTGCCAGCCGTCGACTTGCGCCTTCCGCGAGCGAGAATCGGTGGTACGACGAGCCTCTTGCACGGCTCTCGCGATAGTTACAGGACCACCTGTTGTAGTACCAGTCACTAAACGAACTGTTTTAGAACGCGATTGGGCACTTGCCGTACTCCCGACGCGTCCTGTGCGTTTTCGAGTCGTTGTATGCGCGATAAAACCCACGGTATGTACTGAATTCATGTCGTGACGCGTCGAGCACCCGATATTGACGTATTTGGGATAGGGCGGTCCAGTGTTCGCCAAATGCGACGTAGATCAACGCGTGGAGGGGCAGGCGGCCATTGTTCGAAGGTAAAAAAATATTTATTCACGTCGATTGTATACTTACATGTCTTAATCTAGTGACTACCCAACTCCATGTACTCCTTACCATTTTCGCAGCAAACGCGCTACACAATTCGTAAGTCAAATTCATAGTCAAGGTTAACGATACAATAATTTACTTACCACCCGTT
>JAXQIY010000171.1:0-11499 GCA_037041695.1 Irpex sp. PG99-01B2
ACGAGAAGGAGAATGTTCAAGAGAGCGAGGAGGCCGCGGGCAGTTTAGTGGGCGCGTATGTAGTGATCCCATCATTACTCAGATCAAATCACGTGACACCAGCGAGCCCTACCCCAGACAAGAGGACCGATTTCAAGAAATCGGAATGCGCCCCAAACCAGCGCGCGCCTTTGGAGTCTCTTTGGCTTAGCAGCACCGTCTCTGGCAACTACTTAGTGTGGCCTCGTCGCAATAAACTCCAGATGCTAACAGTCGTGCATATGATACATACGATATGCATGGCTATCTATTTCCCTTTGCCCTTTGTCCACAACTCACAAGCTAGCAAGTACAAGGCTGTGCAAGCAACACTCAGGCTGGTGGTATGCTTAGTACATAAGTTCGCTCTTATCATAACACTTGCTAAGTCTGCTGGGTTGCGAAGCATAGCTATGCCAAAGTAAAATGCAACCGACGAGAGATCTGCGTCTCCTCAGAAAACTCGAATCGCTTCAGTTGGCAGTTGCTGCATCTCTGTACTATTCGAAACTCAAGCAGTCACACTAATACTCGACATACACTCAACCCACTGGTAGCGGGTCTAGCTGCCTTGGCAGCGTTAGTTACTTATCCCAAAACGATAAGAAACCATCGCACTGCCTGACAGCAAGACCCGAGCGCGAAAACACCGTGACACAAATCCGGCAGGGGGCGGCGTGTGGCGCTGGGACCCCAGACCACTCCCGCGCGCTTAGACGTCTCAAGCCCTCGGATGCATAAGAAGGGGACAGATAGTCATTAGAGTGTCTTCCTGCTATGTATCTGATTATTAATCCATAGAAACACAAGCTTGAATATGAGTATATGTTGTTGCTAACAATCTGCATGGTTTCACTAAGCGCGCGGGAGTGGGCTGGGGTCCCAGCGCCACATGCCGCCCCTTTGTTCGCGCTCGGGTCTATCGTTATTGGCCTTGCTGGAAGTCTTTGGGTACGAGACTACGTAACTCAGGCTGAGCGTCACAGGTGCGTGGCCAGTAGCCACGATTTTCGGCCCGCTCTTCCCGTCAAAAGTGGACAAGTCGGAGTTGGGCAGCCATTCGGTCGACGGTCGGGCGTCGGTGCCAGTCACGTACGCGTACGTTACGTCCTCATCCTCCTCTAGATCTTCATGTCTCTCCATTTTTTGTGCCTCAAGCACAAGATCGCCAATGTCACTTTGGAGCGGTGAACTGCAATTCACTACTCACCATAGGTTCGAGAGCTTAGACTCAGGCGATGTAAGTAGGTACATAACACTCTAGCTCGTTTCTTAACAGAATACTTAGTACGTAGGATTGGACATATTTTCTGTGAGTATTTTGATGTCGTATTTACCAGATTTTCCCTACAGCCCGTATCCACTGAACACATTACGACGGACTTGAAGTCCAAATGTAATCCCGATCGCGGTCCTGTGGCCGTTGACGAACACGATCTTCATATTCGCTCGCCCTCTGCAAGCGTAAGGTTTTTCGTCGGTCTACATCATCTTCGCCTTGGCGCGCCATTTCACCTTGAGTGTTAGATCTTGGACGTTGCTTTGGACTAGCTGGTGCCGGCGGAGGATGACTCTCCAGGAAACTATGCCGCGCTATGCGGTAGCTGCGCTCTCCCCTGTTCTCGGCCTTGCTGCTTTGGACAGTCGACAACGCGTGAATGAAGGTTTCGGGGAAACAGCTGTCTGTTTCCGAGAAGTTGTTCGCCCAGATCCTCATGGCGTTCTCGTCTTTGCCTGCGGGAGGCGCTTTCAACACATCCGACTCTATGACGTTGATATTCGCGAGACAGAGGTTGACCGCATCGTTGATATTGACGTCTGGATGGCCGTCATGGAATTTCTTGATAAAGTTGCTGTCAATTATCCGCAAAACTCCCCTGACCTCCTCCCGTATATTCCGAATGGACCCTCCAATTGCATTAGACCGCCTACGCTTCAGCGACCGGATAAGAGTGGCAATGACTGAGAGTGGGTTCACTCGAAGGCTTTGTTTCCAGATCTCTTCCTGTTGTTCCAAACTATCGCGCCACTGATACGCTAGTAGCTGTTTAAACCGTTGTAGTATTATTGAGCATTCTATAGTATATATTTGTTTGTTAGTAAACTAGCCTTTTTATCATTAGGCCGTCAGATGGTTCGCTCACCTCCGCTATCACATTGAGCGATTGCTTCTACACAAAGAACTTGTGCTGGATCTCTAAGCAATATCACTTTCTCGAGCCATTCTCCATTAAGGGACAAGGGGTTCTCCTTCCGTAGGTTCAATCCGGCTGCAACAGCGCAATAAAGCTCCACCGTGCTTTGCTGAGACAGCAGCTCCTGTATGAATTTGATGACATCGTCGCGTAACCCAGGTCTTGAGTTGGACTCCGTCAGGGCCGATGGAGTAAGTCTGAGAATGAGGACAAGTTGATTGAACGTGAAGAAGTTGGCTTCCGGAAAGCTCATCCTAGCCAAGATTGATTGCATGAGAAACCCTACCACCTGTCGGAGATGCGCAGACGTGAAATTGGAATGGCCCTTGGCTATGTCGACCAGTTTATGGTTCGCGTCATCCCGACATTGGTTGCCAGGACAAAAATAATGTCTGGCGAGGTCGTCCAGTACTTGCAACGCCTGGTCACCTTTGAGTAAGAGAAGTGCTCCCCGAAGTCTCCTAAGGACGTGGCAGAACACGCCTTCATTGACAGCTTCGACTTGTGCCAATGCATCAAGAAGCAACGTCAAGTGCTTCGAATCCGCCAAAAGAAGTGACAGAGTATGGTCCACGGCTTGTGGGACGGCTGTAGTGCTCCTCCAGTAAGAGAACAGCAGTGGAACGCATTTGCTGGTGGATTTGTTCCAGTACGTGTCGTCTAAGAAGCTCAGACGTGGCCTCTGTAGGACGTTGAGGAGCAGATCGGATGCCATCAGCATGATGGTCGTGATCGTATGGCTCGGTAGGTGTTTCAAGTCGCGAAGGTCAACGGACTTTCCCGCGGACAAAGGTGTCAAAGGGATAGCGGAGGCACTTTCCATGCTACGTCTGGTACGATCGTAAGGTATGGCGTGATGTGCGTTCGTCCGATTAGTGATGATCTTCTCAATAAAGTTTAGCAAGCTCCCCTGCTCAACGCCTGTCTCTTGTAGAGCAGCCCACATACTGCTAAGAAGATTTTCGTCGGACTGAGTAGAATCCACGTAAACAAGCATGTCGATGTCTAGACTGGCATCGCGGGCGATGCGTTCTTCGTCGCTTTCTTGAGTCGAGGGCAGGGTTGAAGGTATCTTCGTCGAATGAACATCCGCGGTCGCCGTCCCTCTGACAAGACCGGATAACAGTGTTCGACCTTCTTTCACGCCCCGTGTGAGGAATGCTGTTTTATATGGGCAGCGCGGCCAGATAGCAGGGGCAACGGTGGTCGTGATTACCAAAACTCCCCATCCAGCAACGAGGGGGATGATAGTGTCACCAACACTATCGTGTGCTTCAGCAGTAAAGAAGCAGAGTCCGATCAAGAACAAGGCAAGCGAAAGCTGTAGTATAAGGGGTAATATAGCGGCCACTTGAAAGACTCTCCATCGACGAAGACCAGGATTGCGGTAGTGACGGATTCGAAGACGTGCCTGGGGTGATGTGTACTCGCCGGCGAGGTATTCGTGAAGCCATCGCTTGACCAATATACCAAAGGAGGCCGCCGCAAGAGTAAGTGTCAAGCTTGCAAACCACAACGTATTGACTGTGACGGAGTTGGTGGAAGCGCGAACAGGCTCAGGTTGCGGGGCGGCAAAGGTCGAATTGATAAACTGTCCCTGCACGGAGTACGAGTTGGTCTGAGTCGCAATGGTTTGCAGGAAGCCGGTAGCCACCAGCTTGAAATTTTCGCGGAGGTCCTTGTACGACTCAACGAGGAATGCAGCCATCACTGCTGAAAACAGTCCGGCCTGAGGGGCGGATTCAGGATGAGAGAGGGTTAAACGGAGAGCAAGTATGATATACGCACAAAAACCAGAAGGTTGTCTATGTCTTCTTTATGCCCTCTGATTTTCTGCTCATCCAAGGCACGGACGGCTTTGTCCAATTTTGACCAGCCATGAGGAGTACTATTACGGGTAGTGGGGTCCGAACTGCTTTGCAACGGCGCGATATTGTCCTGCCATCGTGGCAACGGGATGGCAATGGGAACAATGGGTAGCTGTGTAGCACTGACAGCTGCAGGGGGTCCGGTGAATTCGGTTGTCTTGGGCCCTGAGGTGAGAGTACTATGAAGCTGCTCAGCGCTGTCGGAAATTCTTGGTGCTGTGCCAAAGATGATGCGGCTATCCTGCGATCTGTGTAAGACAGGCTTGTCCTGACTGTTACGCTGCGAAACAGGATCGCTGGGAGCAGGCATTTCCGTGTTAGAACGGCCTATTCGGGAAGAACGCGACGGGTCACTCATTGAGTATCTGCCCAATGAGAGGGATGAACAACTGAGGGAGCTGTAATCACAGAGTACATACGTACATAAAACGAGGAGTGAGAGTTCTGGGTCTACGACTCAGCAGCTAGCTTTAACTTATACGTCGTCGAGGGGCTAGGACTTATCAGCCCTTCACCAGCGCCATTACATCCTTACGTCTACGATGTCTAAGCTGCCCTAGAACCTAAGTTCACGTTACGCGGCATTTGTGAAAATTGTGACAGCAAGCACTTACTAATGACTGTCGCTAACTCAATTGTCAGCATACATCCGAGGACAGTAGATTTGATGGGGTGTCGTAGCATGTACGTAGTTGCCAATAGACCCTTTACGTTGCAGCGCTTTTAGGAGTCCCGTTCATCGTGCATAAGACTCCATAAGGCTTTCCAATATATATTATACGCCTGTGAAGGCGTTTTGCAGCGTTTGACGGCTTGACGATCTAATACATCACCAATGAGGCTGCAAGGTTCTGTGGAAGCCGGCTTACCGCATGTACCTGTGAGAACATGGAAATACAACGCGGTGAAGGCGGAGAAAGAAGGACTAGAAGGGGAAAAATTGTGCGGGTTGTGGTGTCATGGCTGCTGTCCGCGCCAATATCAGCCGTACAACGGAAAATAACCAGCGGCAGCCGTCAGACCATGGGTGTACGCCGACAGATTTAGGCGTTATGCTTGACATGAAACACCTTCAAGTTGAATGCCTTGACAGAAGTCGATAGCAAGAATATACGCTCCGTCTCTGCGGATTCCGGGGTGTTGATGTGCCCATGACGGCGAGTTAAAGCTGTTGGCTGCTTCGCTGACAAGCCATGCAACATAAAAGTAGGCACTCGTAGCATATGCCAGTGTATCTTAGCTATCCCGCAGGCATATGACATTAGTCTATGTGTAGTATGTGTTAATGAACCCAATGGTGGAGCTTGAGGTATAAGTGACTGACATGTCGTTGATGAACACCAAAAGACGTCGCTCCCGGCCCATGACACTGGATAAATGAGTGCATGAGAATGAAGGAAGTACTTGTGTCTAACGTCTGCAAAGACAGGAGATTACTTCCATGATGGTAAGCCTTGCGCACAGAGGAGCCTAAGAGCCCAAGATGATGAAGACGAGTGACCCGAGCTACTCTGCGATTCAGGCCTGTTGTCACTGACTCGAAGTACCACTGGCAGTTTCAAGTAAGCTAACGTTCGAGCTCCGAACAGCCGCTGAATCAAACTGTAGCCCTCAGAGCGCCGTATACACACACAAGTATTGATCGCGTACTCGAAAGGGCCACCCACGGTGACGGCAGGTCTTGCTCCCATTTCATGACATTTTATTAACCTACCGTTCATACCAGAGGTATTGGAAACTCTGCGAGATGACGATAAAAGGACTGGGTTGCGGACAAAGCAGAATTAGCGCCAACAAGTAGACGCGTATCGTTATCCAACTCGAAAGGGCTGCCGCGGGCTGGCAGCAGGGATCTTGCTCTCAGAGGACAAGTCTCACTAGCAATTTGAGAACGATATTCATGCATTTTCATAGATTGTGCACAGCGGTGACACAGGGAGCCTAAGGCGCCTAAGTATTAGCTAATCTTCCGAAAAAGGTGATTCCTGCAACTTAGACGCGTATCGCTATTCGGTCTGGTAAGCTTGCTCTAGGAGCAAGAACATGCTTATCCGCGATCAACGAGATGCGCGTAGTTTAATAGGATACCACACATGTCATGACCGAAAAGACGATATCGAGACAGATCACACGAATACGAGTAGCTTACCAAAACCATACAGGAGCAGATATCTGAGTTGCCAAATACAAGTTTAAGAGCATACAAATCCTGCAGAAGCAGTTGAGTTCGGGATGTAAACGTTCAGGAAGGAGGGCTAGATGATAGCGTGATCAGCATTTTGTAGTCAAAATTACAAAGAGAGATGACTTACACAGGAGCGACAGAAGTAGCCGGGCCGGGGTCAGTCGAGAGAGTGGGGAAGGGTGTCGAAGCGCACTACAGACAGAATCGTACATCAGTGGCCACTCAAAATAGAACCATACGTCACAAAAGGCCACTTACAGCTTGCTCGACGTCAGCGTTAGTCTTCCCAGCAGGGAAGTGCGCAGCGGTGATCTTCAGCTCAGGAGGAACAGGAATGAGCTCGGAGCAGTCGACCATCTTGCTGGTGTCTACCCCGAGAACGGCCATTTTCTGGAAGGCAGCCTTGAATGCGGTTTGGATCTTCTGCTGGTTGCCTATAAGAAGAGATACATGCGTAAGAGATTTGCGTCATGAGAGGCTGACGAACTACGTACCGACGAAGGATTGCCACTCGCAGGCGGTCCTAGAGTCACGAGCGAGCTGCGGAGAATCAGAAGTCAGCGTACTGTACCAACGGAAACCACCGCGACTGACCTCTGAGTCGGACTGAAGACGTAGCTCTCCAGCAAGAGGAGATTCGACTTCACCTTGGTTACCCGCGGTTCTGTGCAATACATGCGTCGTCAATAACGATACGTGGCAGGAGCCAGAGACGAGTCTTACCCTGGGAACCCTGTTCCGCGAAGCTGAGTCTCGACGAAGAACTGCGAGTCGAAGACTTCCGGAGTAGAGTCGAAGGGGGTTCCCGGGATGGTGGGATCCACCTCATCGGCAGCAGCGATGGTGTGGCTGTGTGGCAAATTTAGTAAGTATAGGGTCTGCAGAATAGTAGAATGTGAAGGACCACTTACGAGACGAGGAGAGCGACGACCTCGGCTGGGGTGAAATTTCCCGCATCTGCGAAACGTTCCAGAATAGTGTCAACGGTATCTATACAAAAATAATTATCAGCTCCCTAGCGCTGCAGGGATGGAAATACATTGAGTGCATACCAAAGGGCTCTGGGACAGTCTTGTCCGGAGCGGGTTGAGTAGCTGTAATGGTATGATCAGTCCACGTGTTGTCCTTTTCCATTGAATCAATACTGACCAGCGGGACGGCCTGGAAATCACCAATTATCAGTGTAAGCTCGAAAAAATGTGTCAGATAACTCACCAAGGAAGAAGTCGAGACGAGGAGCACCAGGGCAGTTCGAGACACCAACAGCGGCGGCAAATTGGATGCTGAAGGAAATATGATCAGTTAAATTCCATAGGCTATAATGGAGACAATGGAAATACTTACAAGTCTCCGGGGGTGATGTTGTGCCTGGCGATGAATGGCTTCTGCTCGTCGACGATCTCGTCAACACCGATGTTGGCGTGGAAGTTGGTCTCGATCTCCTCGAAGAGGATGATAGACCCGTCAGCACCTCCACCTCTGTATGACAGGTTAGAATATGCCTTTCTTCTCGACAATGTACTATGAACTTACCCAAACTGGCCGGTTGCCGCAATCTTGGGAGAGATTCCGATGGCGTCGTGGAAGGAGCTATGGGACGAAGAATGTAAGGAACGAGAAAAACAAAATAACTCAGATTTCAAGGTAGACTTACAGACGGAAAGATTCGTGGACGTCTTCACCGCATTGGCCGTTGTCGAAGAGGTTCTGCTGAATATCGTCACGAACGGCGAACAAAGAGCAGCAAGCTGCGTTGGTGGCTGTGTTCACTCCGTCGGGACAAGTGACACGCCTGACGACGGCACCTAGAGAAAACGAACTGTCAGCATTGGTTGTACACAGTCATGCAATGGGTTGGGACGTACCGTGGGCGAGGAGAGCGAGAGAGAGCGCAACAGCGAGTTGTTTGAAGGCCATTTCCGATTACTGGGTAAGAGGTATGCAGAAGACGAGGATGTCCTGGAGGTTGGTAGAGGCCATTCGGAGGTCTTTTATACGCATCTTGAGCAGTCGAGAGAGTAGTAGTAGGCCAGTGACATACCTCATCGTTCTGCACTACAGCCAATAGGCATCCCAGTATTGACTAAACAGACCCTAATTCGTGACACCGTGAGTGCAAATGATGAACGACATACGCTGAACTTACCTGAAAGACACCCCGCCCTCTCAGCGGATACTGGTTCGAGGTGAGCCGACGGTACAGGGCCATGCATGTATGAGAGCCCGGACCCATGGCCGCAGGAACAAAGTAGACATCCGAGCGCACCAGAATGCGGATGACCCGCACTAATGGTTCGGCAGTACAGGGGCTGGTACTCACGAAAAGTCGGGAACTGCAGGACGCTATGTCTGCCCGGTGTAAAATTTTGACACAACAGGGGCTGTAAGTTGTTGTTAGGACGTAAATATCATAAACATACGCAGTAGTGAGACCAAGGCCGCAGGTTAGTCTCTCGCGCTTCATGAGAGCTGGCCCATTGGCTCGGTAAATGTCTTGAGAACATACCAAAAACTCGGAACTGCTGTGGTGATAGAAAAATAGGCGTTTCATTCTCCTGAATGTCCTACAGACGTTAGCTTCGTTAGGTACATGAAGCTTTCACTTGCACTCACCGGTAGGATGCGGTAGCAAGACGTTGCGAGAGGAAGACTTGGAGTCGTCGCCGCGCGAGGCGATCTGTAGCTTCAATTAGCACAGAAACCACTATCACTCCAACTTACTCGACTTACGGATTCGGTGCTTCGAAACATGTAAAAATAGCACATGTCTGCTCCACGGACACACTAGACCCACAACCCAAGGTTCCGAACCATGCACTTCGAAAGGTTTAGTACTCGAATGTGCCGAGCGTACTGTGAAGCGGCATCAGCCCAAACAATACCACGCCACTTCTTTACCGTAGTGCCGTATGTTTCTCGAAGATGCCGCACTCCACTACTTCGTACCGTTATCAACTTCTCTGTTTGATGTAAAACAGACCGGTCGTGAGTCGATATATTCCCCCTTCCCATGACAACAGTCTACCTAGGTAGCATTTGTCGGCCGAAGAAGATAGAATATGTTGTATACTGTGTACCCCGTATAGTGCGTTAGCCGTGAAAAGAGTACGATGAACGAGTAACGCTACGTCACCGCCTGAACCTCTTCAATGGCCTCGGAGAACTGTATCAAGACGTCGGCCATCAACTTTCTCAGGTATATAATTAGCACACGACCTGGAACTAAAACAGGTCAAAACCCTAAAAGAAGCTTCAGAGTAACGTCACGGCTTATTAGGGGCCATCGATGGGTTAGACTTACACAGTTTGCGCTTCTCACGAGTCGGCTCGGTTGCACTATGCCTATCGGTCCGTGAGATGACAGCTTACCCTGTGCAGGACAATTCGTGGAATAACATAGCCCACGACATACACTATCGAACATGTGTGATAAGATGTAGAATCTGGGGACACTGGATAATGTCAACCATCAGCGCTAGCTCAGCCACTATTGGCAACATACATACTTGCCTTAAACGGAAGCTCACCAGCTTCGTGGCGTGGTCGAAGTTCCCACGCTGCAGGTACGTTCCTTGTCGCAAGAGAGATAAAGGGTATAATTGTAGACACAGTTGTAGAGTGATGGTGATAGAAATGTAATCCAATTGGTGTCCATATTCACCAGAAAGTCCGAGGAATATAAAGATAAGATCGACGCGCGTGCGTCGCTAGAAACCGATGAAGCCGCCGAGGAAAGTAAAGCCAATTGCAGAAAATACGGCCAGCAAGCATCTGGAGATGTCACTGAGAGTAGTCGAGGTTGCCATGCTGACAACCGGTCCTGTGAGGTTGGAGGTCGATGAGCTGCCGAAGAGCTGGATGTTGCGGAAGTATGTGTGCACTGTCTGCGGTGTAGCCCAAGAATCGTCACTTCCACCGAAGAAAGTGCTAAAATCATGTCCCGTCAGTATATTTATTGTACCATACAATGATGAAGACTGACGAGAAATACAGCCCGCCGATGTTGATGAGATCACTCGTGCGAAGTTGTATAGTTTGTTGATCTATCGCTTTGACGTTATTGAAGCTGTGTGACAAGCAATGAGTCTAAGGAAAAGGCACAGGAAAGTTGGTACACACTATAGCGATATTTGACCATTTGCGGTATTGAGAGGATCATTCAGTCGTACGAGCATGGTTATCTTGGCCCATCTTTACAACGCGGGTACTTTAGAAACATGCTCACAAAGACCAGATTGAAAGAACTCACTGGCCAGTGGTGAACGAAAAGTCCCCTCTATCTATGCTCGTCCCAAACCCATCATCGTTACAGAGGAAATTATCCTGGGAGCACAGCTGCTTTGACTCGGGCACGTAGGCATAAACTAATACAGTATTAGCATACAGGCATCTTGTAGAGTACTATTCACATACCTTCACCAGCACCCTGCTTTCTCCACATTAAGCGAGTACTGAAGCAGTTTGATCCTGTAGATGCGTTCCCTCCAGAGCAACCATTAGGATCAGGTCCACCTCTCAACCCAGGTAACTTTCCTCCTTTGACGAAGTCAAAATCCGAGTCGAATGCAACTTCGTAAGTCAGAAGTACGGAATGGAATTGGGAGCCATCGCTGGTGTTCCAAAGACTGAATAACTGTGCACCACCAGTATCGTGAGAGAAACTGCCTTGAGGGTATGTAACCTCCAGGACAGGGCCCGAAGGTGCGGTCGTTCCTGGTACGGATGCGTTAGGGAACGGGTCCGGCACAAAAGCAAGGTTGGATGCGCCGTTCTGTATTTTCCCCTTGCTTAGTGACCAGCCAGAAGTGATGAAGGACTGCGTGTCCGAGTTGGAGAGTGTTGCCGTTGGGAAGGGCAGGGTAGTGCTCGTGGTCAGCGAGAATTGAGATGCCAGGGCGGTTGGAGACGCAAGCTGAGCATTTGAGAGCGTGGTATAGCCCAAGGCAGCAACGACGGCGAATACGGTTCTCATGGTGTTAAGCGTAAAGGAATGGGTGCCAGCCCAAGGAGGAACGCGTTCAAAGGAGATAGCAGTGGTTCAGTGGGGTGCTGGTAGTCCTAACTTCGTGTATACGGGAGAAATAGATACCCAGAACAGCTAGAATAGTGAGCAGGGGAAAATAGTCAAGCCTTCAAGGTGACAGTGAGGACAAGAGCAGCGCAGCAACGGCCAAGAAGGCCACGAGCAAAGGCGAGCGCCCGTCTGCCACAGCATTTGACTGGCGCAGCGACC